>CP125974.1:554118679-554167220 GCA_030063025.1 Avena longiglumis | reverse complement strand
AGGTATTGCCCATAGTTTTGGGGTTCTAGGGCGAATTACATGTTTGAGAGTAATGACCAACAACTTATCTTTTTTGCGTTTTATGGCCATTTTCATGAGTTATTGTGCATAGGTTTGGGGGTTCCAAGACGATTAAAAATGACCGTATGAACTGATACATGTTTGAGGGCCCACCCAAAACTCCTCATTTTCGTGTTTTATGGCCGCTTTCGAGCTATTGCCCATAATTTTGGGGTTCCAAAGAAATTTACATGTTTGAGAGTTATGAGAAAAACTTGTCGTTTTTATGCTTTATGTCCATTTTCATGAGTTATTAACAATAGTTTTGTGGTTCCCGGGCGATTTAAAATGACCTTAAGACCCGATACATGTTTGACTGCGTGAACAAAAACTCGTTGTTTCGTGTATTATGGCCGTTTTCATGAGCTATTGCCCATAGTTTTGGCGTTCCAGGGGATTCGCATGTGGGTAAGACACGATACATGTTTGAGAGTTATGACATAAAAATCGTCGTTTTTGTGTTTATGGACATTTTCATGATCTACCGTGCACATTTTTTGAGTTCCAAGGATATTTACATGTTTGAGAGTTATATCTCAAAACTCGATGTTTTGTGTTTTATGGTCGTTTTCATCAGTTATTTCCCATAGTTTTCGGTTTCCGGGCCGATTTACAACGATCGTAATTTTGGGGTTCCAGGGGAATTTACATGTTTAAGAGTTATGAGCAAAAACTTGTCGATTTTGCGTTCTATGTCCATTTTCATGAGTTATTAACAATAGTTTTGTGGTTCCCGGGCGATTTAAAATGACCTTGAGACCAGATATATGTTTGACTGCGTGAACAAAAACTCATTGTTTCGTGTTTTATGGCCGTTTTCATGTGCTATTGCCCATAGTTTTGGCGTTCCAGGGGGATTCGCATGGGGGTAAGACGCGATACATGATTGAGAGTTATGAGCAAAAACTCGTCGGTTTTGCGTTTATGGCCATTTTCATGAGATACGACGCACATTTTACATGTTTTGATTTTCCAGGCCGATTTACAACGATCATATATTTGGGGTTTAGGGCAATTTACATGTTTGAGAGTTATGAGAAAAAACTTGTCGTTTTTTGCGTTTTATGTCCATTTTCATGAGTTATTAACAATAGTTTTGTGGTTCCCGGGCGATTTAAAATGACCTTAAGACCCGATACATGTTTGACTGCGTGAACAAAAACTCGTTGTTTCGTGTTTTATGGCCGTTTTCATGAGCTATTGCCCATAGTTTTGGCGTTCCAGGGGGATTCGCATGTGGGTAAGACACGATACATGTTTGAGAGTTATGACCAAAAACTCGTCGTTTTTGTGTTTATGGCCATTTTCATGAGCTACCGACCACATTTTTTGAGTTCCAAGGATATTTACATTTTTGAGACTTATATTCCAAAACTCGATGTTTTGTGTTTTATGGCCGTTTTCATGAGTTATTGCCCATAGTTTTAGGTTTCCAGACCGATTTACAACGATCGTAATTTTGGGGTTCCATGGCAATTTACATGTTTAAGAGTTATGAGCAAAAACTTGTCGATTTTGCGTTTTATGTCCATTTTCATGAGTTATTAGCAATAGTTTTGTGGTTCCCGGGCGATTTAAAATGACCTTAAGACCCGATACATGTTTGACTGCGTGAACAAAAACTCGTTGTTTCGTGTTTTATGGCCGTTTTCATGAGCTATTGCCCATAGTTTTGGCATTCCAGGGGGATTCGCATGGGGGTAAGACGCGATACATGATTGAGAGTTATGAGCAAAAACTCGTTGTTTTTGTGTTTATGGCCATATTCATGAGCTACACCGCACATTTTACATGTTTTGAGTTTCCAGGCCGATTTACAACGATCGTATATTTGAGGTTCCAGGGCAATTTACATGTTTGAGAGTTATGAGCAAAAACTTGTCTATTTTGAGTTTTATGTCCATTTTCATGAGTTATTGACAATATTTTTGTGGTTCCAGGGCGATTTAAAATGACCTTAAGACCCAATACATGTTTGAGTGCATGAACAAAACCTTTTTGTTTTCGTGTTTTATGGCCGTTTTCATGAGCTATTGCCAATAATTTTGGGGTTCCAAAGAAATTTACATGTTTGAGAGTTATGACAAAACACTTGTCGTATTTTGCGTTTTATGTCCATTTTCATGAGTTATTAACAATAGTTTTGTGGTTCCCGGGCGATTTAAAATGACCTTAAGACCCGATACATGTTTGACTGCGTGAACAAAAACTCGTTGTTTCGTGTTTTATGGTCGTTTTCATGAGCTATTGCCCATAGTTTTGGCGTTCCAGGGAGATTCGCATGGGGGTAAGAAGCGATACATGTTTGAGAGTTATGACCAAAAACTCGTCGTTTTTGTGTTTTATGGCCATTTTCAGGAGCTACCGCGCACATTTTTTGAGTTCCAAGGATATTTACATGTTTGAGAGTTATATCCCAAAACTCGATGTTTTGTGTTTTATGGCCGTTTTCATGAGCTATTGCCCATAGTTTTGGCGTTCCAGGGGGATTCGCATGTGGGTAAGACACGATACATGTTTGAGAGTTATGACCAAAAACTCGTCGTTTTTGTGTTTATGGCCATTTTCATGAGCTACCGCGCACATTTTTTGAGTTCCAAGGATATTTACATGTTTGAGAGTTATATCCCAAAACTCGATGTTTTGTGTTTTATGGTCGTTTTCATGAGTTATTTCCCATAGTTTTCGGTTTCCAGGCCGATTTACAACGATCGTAATTTTGGGGTTCCAGGGCAATTTACATGTTTAAGAGTTATGAGCAAAAACTTATCGATTTTGCGTTTTATGTCCATTTTCATGAGTTATTAACAATAGTTTTGTGGTTCCCGGGCGATTTAAAATGACCTTAAGACCCGATACATGTTTGATCATGAAAAAACTCGTTGTTTCGTGTTTTATGGCCGCTTTTCATGAGCTATTGCCCATAGTTTTGCTGGGGATTCGCATGGGGTAAGACGAGACATGTTTGAGAGTTATGACCAAAACTCGTCTTTTATGCTTATGGCCATTTTCATGAGATATTACGCACATTTTACATGTTTTGAGTTTCAGCCGATTTACAACGATCATATATTTGGGGTTCAGGGCAATTTACATGTTTGAGAGTTATGAGAAAAAACTTGTCGTTTTTTGCGTTTTATGTCCATTTTCATGAGTTATTAACAATAGTTTTGTGGTTCCCGGGCGATTTAAAATGACCTTAAGACCCGATACATGTTTGACTGCGTGAACAAAAACTCGTTGTTTCGTGTTTTATGGCCGTTTTCATGAGCTATTGCCCATAGTTTTGGCGTTCCAGGGGGATTCGCATGTGGGTAAGACACGATACATGTTTGAGAGTTATGACCAAAAACTCGTCGTTTTTGTGTTTATGGCCATTTTCATGAGCTACCGACCACATTTTTTGAGTTCCAAGGATATTTACATTTTTGAGACTTATATCCCAAAACTCGATGTTTTGTGTTTTATGGCCGTTTTCATGAGTTATTGCCCATAGTTTTGGGTTTCCAGACCGATTTACAACGATCGTAATTTTGGGGTTCCATGGCAATTTACATGTTTAAGAGTTATGAGCAAAAACTTGTCGATTTTGCGTTTTATGTCCATTTTCATGAGTTATTAGCAATAGTTTTGTGGTTCCCGGGCGATTTAAAATGACCTTAAGACCCGATACATGTTTGATCATGAACAAAAACTCGTTGTTTCGTGTTTTATGGCCGCTTCATGAGCTATTGCCCATAGTTTTGGCATTCCGTGGGATTCGCATGGGGTAAGACGCGATACATGATTGAGAGTTATGAGCAAAAACTTGTTTTTTGTGTTTATGGCCATTTTCATGAGCTACACCGACATTTTACATGTTTTGAGTTTCCAGCCGATTTACAACGATCGATATTTGGGGTTCCAGGCAATTTACATGTTTGAGAGTTATGAGCAAAACTTGTCGATTTTGAGTTTTATGTCCATTTGCATGAGTTATTGACAATAGTTTTGTGGTTCCCTGGCGATTAAAAATGACCTTAAGACCCGATACATGTTTGAGTGCGTGAACAAAAACTTGTTTTTTCGTGTTTTATGGCCATTTTCATGAGATATTGCCCATAGTTTTGGCGTTCCAAGGGGATTCGCATGGGGATATGACCCGGTTCATGTTTGAGAGTTATGACCAAAAACTCGTCGTTTTCGCCTTTAAGGCCATTTTCATCAGCTATTGCGCACATTTTTCGGGTTCCAAGGTGATTTACATGTTTGACAAGTATAACCAAAAACTCATTGTTTTTGCATTTTATGGCTGATTTCATGAGTTATTGCCCATAGTTTTGGGGTTCTAGGACGATTTACAACGATCGTAAGACCCGATACATGTTTGACGGCATCACCAAAAACTCCTCAGTTTCGTGTTTTCTAGGCGTTTTTGTGAGGTATTGCCCATAGTTTTGGGGTTCTAGGGCGAATTACATGTTTGAGAGTAATGACCAACAACTTGTCTTTTTTGCGTTTTATGGCCATTTTCATGAGTTATTGTGCATAGGTTTGGGGGTTCCAAGACGATTAAAAATGACCGTATGAACTGATACATGTTTGAGGGCCTGACCCAAAACTCCTCATTTTCGTGTTTTATGGCCGTTTTCCTGAGCTATTACCCATAATTTTGGGGTTCCAAAGAAATTTACATGTTTGATAGTTATGAGAAAAAACTTGTCGTTTTTTGCGTTTTATGTCCATTTTCATGAGTTATTAACAATAGTTTTGTGGTTCCCGGGCGATTTAAAATGACCTTAAGACCCGATACATGTTTTATTGCGTGAACAAAAACTCGTTGTTTCGTGTTTTATGGCAGTTTTCATGAGCTATTGCCCATAGTTTTGGCGTTCCAGGGGGATTCGCATGTGGGTAAGACACGATACATGTTTGACAGTTATGACCAATAACTCGTCGTTTTTGTGTTTTATGGCCATTTTCAGGAGCTACCGCGCACATTTTTTGAGTTCCAAGGATATTTACATGTTTGAGAGTTATATCCCAAAACTCGATGTTTTGTGTTTTATGGCCGTTTTCATGAGCTATTGCCCATAGTTTTGGCGTTCCAGGGGGATTCGCATGTGGGTAAGGCACGATACATGTTTGAGAGTTATGACCAAAAACTCGCTGCTTTGTGTTTATGGCATTTTCATGAGCTATCGCATATTTTTGAGTTCCAAGGATATTTACATGTTTGAGAGTTATATCCCAAACCTCGATGTTTTGTGTTTTATGGCCGTTTTCATGAGTTATTTCCCATAGTTTTGGGTTTCCAGGCCGATTTACAACGATCGTAATTTTGGGGTTCCGGGCAATTTACATGTTTAAGAGTTATGAGCAAAAACTTGTCGATTTTGCGTTTTATGTCCATTTTCATGAGTTATTAGCAATAGTTTTGTGGTTCCCGGGCGATTTAAAATGACCTTAAGACCCGATACATGTTTGACTGCGTGAACAGAAACTCGTTGTTTCGTGTTTTATGGCCGTTTTCATGAGCTATTGCCCATAGTTTTGGCGTTCCAGGGGGATTCGCATGGGGGTAAGACGCGAGACATGTTTGAGAGTTATGACCAAAAACTCGTCGGTTTTGCGTTTATGGCCATTTTCATGAGATACGACGCACATTTTACATGTTTTGAGTTTCCAGGCCGATTTACAACGATCATATATTTGGGGTTCAGGGCAATTTACATGTTTGAGAGTTATGAGAAAAAACTTGTCGTTTTTTGCGTTTTATGTCCATTTTCATGAGTTATTAACAATAGTTTTGTGGTTCCTGGGCGATTTAAAATGACCTTAAGACCCGATACATGTTTGACTGCGTGAACAAAAACTCGTTGTTTCGTGTTTTATGGCCGTTTTCATGAGCTATTGCCCATAGTTTTGGCGTTCCAGGGGGATTCACATGTGTGTAAGACACGATACATGTTTGAGAGTTATGACCAAAAACTCGTCGTTTTTGTGTTTTATGGACATTTGCATGAGCTACCGCGCACATTTTTTTGAGTTCCAAGGATATTTACATGTTTGAGAGTTATATCCCAAAACTCGATGTTTTGTGTTTTATGGCCGTTTTCATGATTTATTGCCCATAGTTTTGGGTTTCTAGACCGATTTACAACGATCGTAATTTTGGGGTTCCATGGCAATTTACATGTTTAAGAGTGATGAGGAAAAACTTGTCGATTTTGCGTTTTATGTCCATTTTCATGAGTTATTAGCAATAGTTTTGTGGTTCCCGGGCGATTTAAAATGACCTTAAGACCCGATACATGTTTGACTGCGTGAACAAAAACTCGTTGTTTCGTGTTTTATGGCCGTTTTCATGAGCTATTGCCCATAGTTTTGGCATTCCAGGGGGATTCGCATGGCGGTAAGACGCGATACATGATTGAGAGTTATGAGCAAAAACTCGTTGTTTTTGTGTTAATGGCCATTTTCATGAGCTACACCGCACATTTTACATGTTTTGAGTTTCCAGGCCGATTTACAACGATCGTATATTTGGGGTTCCAGGGCAATATACATGTTTGAGAGTTAGGAGCAAAAACTTGTCGATTTTGAGTTTTATGTCCATTTTCATAAGTTATTAACAATAGTTTTGTGGTTCCCGGGCGATTTAAAATGACCTTAAGATCCGATACATGTTTGAGTGCGTGAACAAAAACTTTTTGTTTTCGTGTTTTATGGCCATTTTCATGAGATATTGCCCATAGTTTTGGCGTTCCAAGGGGATTCGCATGGGGATATGACCCGGTTCATGTTTGAGAGTTATGACCAAAAACTCGTCGTTTTCGCCTTTAAGGCCATTTTCATGAGCTATTGCGCACATTTTTCGGGTTCCAAGGTGATTTACATGTTTGACAAGTATAACCAAAACTCATTGTTTTTGCATTTTATGGCTGATTTCATGAGTTATTGCCCATAGTTTTGGGGTTCTAGGACGATTTACAACGATCGTAAGACCCGTTACATGTTTGACGGCATCACCAAAAACTCCTGAGTTTCGTGTTTTCTAGGCGTTTTTGTGAGGTATTGCCCACAGTTTTGGGGTTCTAGGGCGATTTACATGTTTGAGAGTAATGACCAACAACTTGTCTTTTTTGCGTTTTATGGCCATTTTCATGAGTTATTGTGCATAGGTTTGGGGGTTCCAAGACGATTAAAAATGACCGTATGAACTGATACATGTTTGAGGGCCTGACCCAAAACTCCTCATTTTCGTGTTTTATGGCCGTTTTCATGAGCTATTGCCCATAATTTTGGGGTTCCAAAGAAATTTACATGTTTGAGAGTTATGAGAAAAAACTTGTCGTTTTTTGCGTTTTATGTCCATTTTCATGAGTTATTAACAATAGTTTTGTGGTTCCCGGGCGATTTAAAATGACCTTAAGACCCGATACATGTTTGACTGCGTGAACAAAAACTCGTTGTTTCGTGTTTTATGGCCGTTTTCATGAGCTATTGCCCATAGTTTTGGCGTTCCTGGGGGATTCGCATGTGGGTAAGACACGATACATGTTTGACAGTTATGACCAATAACTCGTCGTTTTTGTGTTTTATGGCCATTTTCATGAGCTACCGCGCACATTTTTTGAGTTCCAAGGATATTTACATGTTTGAGAGTTATATCCCAAAACTCGATGTTTTGTGTTTTATGGCCATTTTCATGAGCTATTGCCCATAGTTTTGGCGTTCCAGGGGGATTCGCATGTGGGTAAGACACGATACATGTTTGAGAGTTATGAACAAAAACTCGTCGTTTTTGTGTTTATGGCCATTTTCATGAGCTACCGCGCACATTTTTTGAGTTCCAAGGATACTTACATGTTTGAGAGTTATATCCCAAAACTCGATGTTTTCTGTTTTATGGCCGTTTTCATGAGTTATTTCCCATAGTTTTGGGTTCCAGGCCGATTTACAACGATCGTAATTTTGGGGTTCCAGGGAAATTTACATTTTTAAGAGTTATGAGAAAAAACTTATCGATTTTGCGTTTTATGTCCATTTTCATGAGTTATTAACAATAGTTTTGTGGTTCCCGGGCGATTTAAAATGACCATAAGAAACGATACATGTTTGAGGGCATCACCAAAAACTCCTCACTTTCGTGTTTTCTGGGCGTTTTTGTGAGGTATTGCCCACAGTTTTGGGGTTTTAGGGCGATTTACATGTTTGAGAATTGTGACCAAGAACTTGTCGTTTTTCGTTTTATGGCCATTTTCGTGAGTTATTGCGCATAGGTCTGGGGGTTCCAGGAGGATTTAAAATGACCGTATGACCTGATACATGTTTGAGGGCATGACCCAAAACTCCTCATTTTCGTGTTTTATGGCCGTTTTCATGAGCTATTGCCCATAATTTTGGGGTTCCAAAGAAATTTACAGGTTTGAGAGTTATGAGAAAAAACTTGTCGTTTTTTGCGTTTTATGTCCATTTTCATGAGTTATTAACAATAGTTTTGTGGTTCCCGGACGATTTAAAATGACCTTAAGACCCGATACATGTTTGACTGCGTGAACAAAAACTCGTTGTTTCGTGTTTTATGGCAGTTTTCATGAGCTATTGCCCATAGTTTTGGCGTTCCAGGGGGATTCGCATGTGGGTAAGACACGATACATGTTTGAGATTTATGACCAAAAACTGGTCGTCTTTGTGTTTATGGCCATTTTCATGAGCTACCGCGCACATTTTTTGAGTTCGAAGGATATTTACATGTTTGAGAGTTATATCCCAAAACTCGATGTTTCGTGTTTTATGGCCGTTTTCATGAGTTATTGCCCATAGTTTTGGGTTTCCAGGCCGATTTACAACGATCGTAATTTTGGGGTTCCATGGCAATTTACATGTTTAAGAGTTATGAGCAAAAACTTGTCGTTTTGCGTTTTATGTCCATTTTCATGAGGTATTAACAATAGGTTTGTGGTTCCCGGGCGATTTGGAATGACCTTAAGACCCGATACATGTTTGACTGCGTGAACAAAAACTCGTTGTTTCGTGTTTTATGGCCGTTTTCATGAGCTATTGCCCATAGTTTTGGCGTTCTAGGGGGATTCGCATGGGGGTAAGACGCGATACATGATTGAGAGTTATGAGCAAAAACTCGTCGTTTTTGTGTTTATGGCCATTTTCATGAGCTACAGCGCACATTTTACATGTTTTGAGTTTCCAGGCCGATATACAACGATCGTATATTTGGGGTTCCAGGGCAATTTACATGTTTGAGAGTCATGAGCAAAAACTTGTCGATTTTGCGTTTTATGTCCATTTTCATGAGTTATTGACAATATTTTTGTGGTTCCAGGGCGATTTAAAATGACCTTAAGACCCAATACATGTTTGAGTGCATGAACAAAACCTTTTTGTTTTCGTGTTTTATGGCCGTTTTCATGAGCTATTGCCCACAGTTTTATGCTCCAAGGATTCGCATGGGGATATGACCGTTCATGTTTGAGAGTTATGACCAAAACTCGCTGCTTTCGCCTTTAAGGCCATTTTCATCAGCTATTGCGCACATTTTTCGGGTTCCAAGGTGATTTACATGTTTGACAAGTATAACCAAAAACTCATTGTTTTTGCATTTTATGGCTGATTTCATGAGTTATTGCCCATAGTTTTGGGGTTCTAGGACGATTTACAACGATCGTAAGACCCGATACATGTTTGACATCACCAAAAACTCCTCGCCTTCGTTTTTAGGCTAGGCTTTTGTGAGGTATTGCCCACAGTTTGGGGTTCTAGGGCGATTTACATGTTTGAGAGTTATGACCAACAACTTGTCTTTTGCTTTTATGGCCATTTTCATGAGTTATTGCGCATAGGTTTGGGGTTCCAAGACGATTAAAATGACCGTATGATACATGTTTGAGGGCCCCAAAAAACTCATTTTCGTGTTTTATGGCGTTTTCTGAGCTATTGCCCATAATTTTGGGGTTCCAGGGCAATTTACATGTTTAAGAGTTATGAGCAAAAACTTGTCGATTTTGCGTTTTATGTCCATTTTCATGAGTTATTAACAATAGTTTTGTGGTTCCCGGACGATTTAAAATGACCTTAAGACCCGATACATGTTTGACTGCGTGAACAAAAACTCGTTGATTCGTGTTTTATGGCCGTTTTCATGAGCTATTGCCCATTGTTTTGGCGTTCCAAGGGGATTCGCATGGGGGTAAGACGCGAAACATGTTTGAGAGTTATGACCAAAAACTCGTTGTTTTTGTGTTTATGGCCATTTTCATGAGCTACCACGCACATTTTTTGAGTTCCAAGGATATTTACATGTTTGAGAGTTATATCCCAAAACTCGATGTTTTGTGTTTTATGGTCATTTTCATGAGTTATTTCCCATAGTTTTCGGTTTCCGGGCCGATTTACAACGATCGTAATTTTGGGGTTCCATGGCAATTTACATGTTTAAGAGTTATGAGCAAAAACTTATCGATTTTGCGTTTTATGTCCATTTTCATGAGTTATTAACAATAGTTTTGTGGTTCCCGGGCGATTTAAAATGACCTTAAGACCCGATACATGATCGCGTGAACAAAACTCGTTGTTTCGTGTTTTATGGCCGTTTTCATGAGCTATTGCCCATAGTTTTGCGTTCCAGGGGATTCGCATGGTAAGACGCGATACATGATTGAGAGTTATGACCAAAAACTCGTCGTTTTTGTGTTTATGGCCATTTTCATGAGCTACGGCGCATATTTTACATGTTTTGAGATTCTAGGCCGATTTACAACGATCGTATATTTGGGGTTCCAGGGCAATTTACATGTTTGAGAGTTAGGAGCAAAAACTTGTCGATTTTGCGTTTTATGTCCATTTTCATGAGTTATTGACAATAGTTTTGTGGTTCCCGGGCGATTTAAAATGACCTTAAGACCCGATACATGTTTGAGTGCGTGAACAAATTTTTTTTGTTTTCGTGTTTTATGGCCATCTTCATGAGATATTGCCCACAGTTTTGGCGTCCCAAGGGGATTCGCATGGGGATATGACCCGGTTCATGTTTGAGAGTTATGACCAAAAACTCGTCGTTTTCGCCTTTAAGGCCATTTTCATGAGCTATTGCGCACATTTTTCGGGTTCCAAGGTGATTTACATGTTTGACAAGTATAACCAAAAACTCATTGTTTTTGCATTTTATGGCTGATTTCATGAGTTATTGCCCATAGTTTTGGGGTTCTAGGACGATTTACAACGATCGTAAGACCCGATACATGTTTGACGGCATCACCAAAAACTTCTCAGTTTCGTGTTTTCTAGGCGTTTTAGTGAGGTATTGCCCACAGTTTTGGGGTTCTAGGGCGATTTACATGTTTGAGAGTTATGACCAACAACTTGTCTTTTTTGCGTTTTATGGCCATTTTCATGAGTTATTGCGCATAGGTTTGGGGGTTCCAAGACGATTAAAAATGACCGTATGAACTGATACATGTTTGAGGGCCTGACCCAAAACTCCTCATTTTCGTGTTTTATGGCCGTTTTCCTGAGCTATTGCCCATAATTTTGGGGTTCCAGAGAAATTTAAATGTTTGATAGTTATGAGAAAAAACTTGTCGTTTTTTGCGTTTTATGTCCATTGTCATGAGTTATTAACAATATTTTTGTGGTTCCCGGGCGATTTAAAATGACCTTAAGACCCGATACATGTTTGACTGCGTGAACAAAAACTCGTTGTTTCGTGTTTTATGGCCGTTTTCATGATCTATTGCCCATAGTTTTGGCGTTCCAGGGCGATTCGCATGTGGGTAAGACACGATACATGTTTGAGAGTTATGACCAAAAACTCGTCGTTTTTGTGTTTATGGCCATTTTCATCAGCTATTGCGCACATTTTTCGGGTTCCAAGGTGATTTACATGTTTGACAAGTATAACCAAAAACTCATTGTTTTCGCATTTTATGGCTGATTTCATGAGTTATTGCCCATAGTTTTGGGGTTCTAGGACGATGTACAACGATCGTAAGACCCGATACATGTTTGACGGCATCACCCAAAACTCCTCAGTTTCGTGTTTTCTAGGCGTTTTTGTGAGGTATTGCCCACAGTTTTGGGGTTCTAGGGCGATTTACATGTTTGAGAGTTATGGCCAACAACTTGTCTTTTTTGAGTTTAATGGCCATTTTCATGAGTTATTGCGCATAGGTTTGGGGGTTCCAAGACAATTAAAAATGACCGTATGAACTGATACATGTTTGAGGGCCTGACCCAAAACTCCTCATTTTCGTGTTTTATGGCCGTTTTCCTGAGCTATTGCCCATAATTTTGGGGTTCCAAAGAAATTTACATGTTTGAGAGTTATGAGAAAAAACTTGTCGTTTTTTGCGTTTTATGTCCATTTTCATGAGTTATTAACAATAGTTTTGTGGTTCCTGGGCGATTTAAAATGACCTTAAGACCCGATACATGTTTGACTGCGTGAACAAAAACTCGTTGTTTCGTGTTTTATGGCCGTTTTCATGAGCTATTGCCCATAGTTTTGGGGATTCGCATGTGGGTAAGACACGATACATGTTTGAGAGTTATGACCAAAACTCGCTGCTTTTGTGTTTATGGCCATTTCATGAGCTACAAGCACATTTTTGAGTTCCAAGGATATTTACATGTTTGAGAGTTATATCCCAAAACTTGATGTTTTGTGTTTTATTGCCGTTTTCATGAGCTATTGCCGACAGTTTTGGGGGATTCTTTTGAGTTCCAAGGATATTTACATGTTTGAGAGTTATATCCCAAAACTCGATGTTTTTTGTTTTATGGTTCATGAGTTATTTCCATAGTTTTGGTTCCGATTTACAACGATCGTAATTTTGGGGTTCATGGCAATTTACATGTTTAAGAGTTATGAGCAAAAACTTATCGATTTTGCGTTTTATGTCCATTTTCATGAGTTATTAACAATAGTTTTGTGGTTCCCGGGCGATTTAAAATGACCTTAAGACCCGATACATGTTTGACTGCGTGAACAGAAACTCGTTGTTTCGTGTTTTATGGCCGTTTTCATGAGCTATTGCCCATAGTTTTGGCGTTCCAGGGGGATTCGCATGGGGGTAAGACGCGATACATGTTTGAGAGTTATGACCAAAAACTCGTCGGTTTTGCGTTTATGGCCATTTTCATGAGATACGACGCACATTTTACATGTTTTGAGTTTCCAGGCCGATTTACAACGATCATATATTTGGGGTTCCAGGGCAATTTACATGTTTGAGAGTTATGAGCAAAAACTTGTCGATTTTGCGTTCTATGTCCATTTGCATGAGTTATTGCCAATAGTTTTGTGGTTCCCAGGTGATTTGAAATGACCTTAAGACCAGATACATGTTTGAGTGCGTGAACAAAAAGTTGTTCTTTTCGTGTTTTCTGGCCATTTTCATGAGATATTGCCCACAGTTTGGCGTTCCAAGTTGATTCGCATGGGGATATGACCCGGTTCATGTTTGAGAGTTATGACCAAAAACTCGCCGTTTTCGCCTTTAAGGCCATTTTCATGAGCTATTCCACACATTTTTCGGGTTCCAAGGTGATTTACATGTTTGACAAGTATAACCAAAAACTCATTGTTTTTGCATTTTATGGCTGATTTCATGAGTTATTGCCCATAGTTTTGGGGTTCTAGGGCGATTTACAACGATCGTAAGACCCGATACATGTTTGACGGCATCACCAAAAACTCCTCAGTTTTGTGTTTTCTAGGGGTTTTTGTGAGGTATTGCCCACAGTTTTGGGGTTCTAGGGAGATTTACATGTTTGAGAGTTATGACCAACAACTTGTCTTTTTTGCGTTTTATGGCCATTTTCATGAGTTATTGCGCATAGGTTTGGGGGTTCCAAGACGATTAAAAATGACCATATGAACTGATACATGTTTGAGGGCCTGACCCAAAACTCCTCATTTTCGTGTTTTATGGCCGTTTTCATGAGCTATTGCCCATAATTTTGGGGTTCAAAAGAAATTTACATGTTTAAGAGTTATGAGCAAAAACTTGTCGATTTTGCGTTTTATGTCCATTTTCATGAGTTATTAACAATAGTTTTGTGGTTCCCGGGCGATTTAAAATGACCTTAAGACCCGATACATGTTTGACTGCGTGAACAAAAACTCGTTGTTTCGTGTTTTATGGCCGTTTTCATGAGCTATTGCCCATAGTTTTGGCGTTCCAGGGGGATTCGCATGGGGGTAAGACGCGATACATGATTGAGAGTTATGAGCAAAAACTCGTCGTTTTTGTGTTTATGGCCATTTTCAGGAGCTACAACGCACATTTTACATGTTTTGAGTTTCCAGGCCGATTTACAACGATCGTATATTTGGTGTTCCAGGGCAATTTACATGTTTGAGAGTTATGAGCAAAAACTTGTCGATTTTGCGTTTTATGTCCATTTTCATGAGTTATTGACAATAGTTTGTGGTTCCCGGGCGATTTAAATGACCTTAAGACCCGATACATTTTTGAGTGCGTGAACAAAAACTTTTTGTTTTCGTGTTTTATGGCCATCTTCATGAGATATTGCCCACAGTTTTGGCGTTCCAAGGGGATTCGCATGGGGATATGACCTGGTTCATGTTTGAGAGTTATGACCAACAACTCGTCGTTTTCGCCTTAAAGGCCATTTTCATGAGCTATTGCTCACATTTTTCGGGTTCCAAGGTGATTTACATGTTTGTCAAGTATACCCCAAAACTCATTGTTTTTGCGTTTTATGGCTGATTTCATGAGTTATTGCCCATAGTTTTGGGGTTCTAGGACGATTTACAACGATCATAAGACCCGATACATGTTTGACGACATCACCAAAAACTCCTCAGTTTTGTGTTTTCTAGGCGTTTTTGTGAGGTATTGCCCACAGTTTTGGGGTTCTAGGGCGATTTACATGTTTGAGAGTTATGACCAACAACTTGTCTTTTTTGCGTTTTATGGCCATTTTCATGAGTTATTGCGCATAGGTTTGGGGGTTCCAAGACGATTAAAAATGACCGTATGAACTGATACATGTTTGAGGGCCTGACCCAAAACTCCTCATTTTCGTGTTTTATGGCCGTTTTCATGAGCTATTGCCCATAATTTTGGGGTTCCAAAGAAATTTACATGTTTGAGAGTTATGAGAAAAAACTTGTCGTTTTTTGCATTTTATGTCCATCATGAGTTATTAACAATAGTTTTGTGGTTCCCGGGCGATTTAAAATGACCTTAAGACCCGATACATGTTTGACTACGTGAACAAAAACTCTTTGTTTCGTGTTTTATGGCCGTTTTCATGAGCTATTGCCCATTGTTTTGGCGTTCCAGGGGGATTCGCATGGCGGTAAGAAGCGATACATGTTTGAGAGTTATGACCAAAAACTCGTCGTTTTTGTGTTTATGGCCATTTTCATGAGCTACCGCGCACATTTTTTGAGTTCCAAGGATATTTACATGTTTGAGAGTTATATCCCAAAACTCGATGTTTTGTGTTTTGTGGCCGTTTTCATGAGTTATTGCCCATAGTTTTGGGTTTCCAGGCCGATTTACAACGATCGTAATTTTGGGGTTCCATGGCAATTTACATGTTTAAGAGTTATGAGCAAAAACTTATCGATTTTGCGTTTTATGTCCATTTTCATGAGTTATTAACAATAGTTTTGTGGTTCCCGGGCGATTTGAAATGACCTTAAGACCCGATACATGTTTGACTGCGTGAACAAAAACTCGTTGTTTCGTGTTTTATGGCTGTTTTCATGAGCTATTGCCCATAGTTTTGGCGTTCCAGGGGGATTCGCATGGGGGTAAGACCAAAAACTCGCGTTATATTTACATGTTTGAGAGTTATGACCCAAAACTCGATGTTTTGTGTTTTATGGCCGTTTTCATGAATTATTTCCCATAGTTTAGGGTTTCCAGGCCGATTTACAACGATCGTATATTTGGGGTTCCAGGGCAATTTACATGTTTGAGAGTCATGAGCAAAAACTTGTCGATTTTGCGTTTTATGTCCATTTTCATGAGTTATTGACAATAGTTTTGTGGTTCCAGGGCGATTTAAAATGACCTTAAGACCCGATACATGTTTGACTGCGTGAACAAAAACTCGTTGTTTCGTGTTTTATGGTCGTTTTCATGAGCTATTGCCCATAGTTTTGGCGTTCCAGGGAGATTCGCATGGGGGTAAGAAGCGATACATGTTTGAGAGTTATGACCAAAAACTCATCGTTTTTGTGTTTATGGCCATTTTCATGAGCTACGGCGCACATTTTACATGTTTTGAGTTTCCAGGCCGATTTACAACGATCGTATATTTGGGGTTCCAGGGCAATTTACATGTTTGAGAGTTATGAGCAAAAACTTGTCGATTTTGCGTTTTATGTCCATTTTCATGAGTTATTGACAATAGTTTTGTGGTTCCCGGGCGATTTAAAATGACCTTAAGACCCGATACATGTTTGAGTGCGTGAACAAAAACTTTTTGTTTTCGTGTTTTATGGCCATTTTCATGAGATATTGCCCACAGTTCTGGCGTTCCATGGGGATATGACCCGGTTCATGTTTGAGAGTTATGACCAAAAACTCATCGTTTTCGCCTTTAAGGACATTTTCATGAGCTATTGCGCACATTTTTCGGGTTCCAAGGTGATTTACATGTTTGACAAGTATAACCAAAAACTCATTGTTTTTGCATTTTATGGCTGATTTCATGAGTTATTGCCCATAGTTTTGGGGTTCTAGGACGATTTACAACAATCGTAAGACCCGATACATGTTTGACGGCATCACCAAAAACTCCTCAGTTTCGTGTTTTCTAGGCGTTTTTGTGAGGTATTGCCCACATTTTAGGGGTTCTAGGGCGATTTACATGTTTGAGAGTGATGACCAACAACCTGTCTTTTTTGCGTTTTATGGCCATTTTCATGAGTTATTGCGCATAGGTTTGGGGGTTCCAAGACGATTAAAAATGACCGTATGAACTCATACATGTTTGAGGGCCTGACCCAAAACTCCTCACTTTCGTGTTTTATGGCCGTTTTCATGAGCTATTGCCCATAATTTTGGGGTTCCAAAGAAATTTACATGTTTGAGAGTTATGAGAAAATACTTGTCGTTTTTTGCGTTTTATGTCCATTTTCATGAGTTATTAACAATAGTTTTGTGGTTCCCGGCGATTTAAAATGACCTTAAGACCCGATACATGTTTGACTGCGCAAACAAAAACTCGTTGTTTCGTGTTTTATGGCCGTTTTCATGAGCTATTGCCCATAGTTTTGGCGTTCCAGGGGGATTCGCATGTGGGTAAGACACGATACATGTTTGAGAGTTATGACCAAAAACTCGTCGATTTTGTGTTTTATGGACATTTGCATGAGCTACCGCGCACATTTTTTGAGTTCCAAGGATATTTACATGTTTGAGAGTTATATCCCAAAACTCGATGTTTTGTGTTTTATGGCCGTTTTCATGAGTTATTTCCCATAGTTTTGGGTTTCCAGGCCGATTTACAACGATCGTAATTTTGGGGTTCCAGGGCAATTTACATGTTTAAGAGTTATGAGCAAAAACTTGTCGATTTTGCGTTTTATGTCCATTTTCATGAGTTATTAGCAATAGTTTTGTGGTTCCCGGGCGATTTAAAATGACCTTAAGACCCGATACATGTTTGACTGCGTGAACAAAAACTCGTTGTTTCGTGTTTTATGGCCGTTTTCATGAGCTATTGCCCATAGTTTTGGTGTTCCAAGGGGATTCGCATGGGGGTAAGACGCGATACATGTTTGAGAGTTATGACCAAAAACTCGTTGTTTTTGTGTTTATGGCCATTTTCATGAGCTACGGCGCACATTTTACATGTTTTGAGTTTCCAGGCCGATTTACAACGATCGTATATTTGGGGTTCCAGGGCAATTTACATGTTTGAGAGTTATGAGCAAAACTTGTCGATTTTATGCTTTTATGTACATTTTCATGAGTTATTGACAATAGTTTTGTGGTTCTCGGGCGATTTAAAATGACCTTAAGACCCGACACATGTTTGAGTGCGTGAACAAAAACTTTTTGTTTTCGTGTTTTATGGCCATTTTCATGAGATATTGCCCACATTTTGGCGTTCCAAGGGGATTCGCATGGGGATATGACCCGGTTCATGTTTGAGAGTTATGACCAAAAACTCGTTTTCGCCTTTAAGGCCATTTTCATGAGCTATTGCGCACATTTTTCGGGTTCCAAGGTGATTTACATGTTTGACAAGTATAACCAAAAAACTCATTGTTTTTGCATTTTATGGCTAATTTCATGAGTTATTGCCCATAGTTTTGGGGTTCTAGGACGATTTACAAC
The DNA here is from genome assembly GCA_030063025.1 of Avena longiglumis. Classification (NCBI taxonomy): domain Eukaryota; kingdom Viridiplantae; phylum Streptophyta; class Magnoliopsida; order Poales; family Poaceae; genus Avena; species Avena longiglumis. The sequence continues at coordinate 554,148,834 of CP125974.1, read as the reverse complement.
GATCGTAAGACCCGATACATGTTTTACGGCATCACCAAAACTCCTCGTTTTCTAGGCGTTTTTGTGAGGTATTGCCCACAGTTTTGGGGTTCTAGGGCGATTTACATATTTGAGAGTTATGACCAACAACTTGTCTTTTTTGCGTTTTATGGCCATTTTCATGAGTTATTGCGCATAGGTTTGGGGGTTCGAAGACGATTAAAAATGACCGTATGAACTGATACATGTTTGAGGGCTTGACCCAAAACTCCTCATTTTCGTGTTTTATGGCCGTTTTCATGAGCTATTGCCCATAATTTTGGGGTTCCAAAGAAATTTACATGTTTGAGAGTTATGAGAAAAAACTTGTCGTTTTTTGCGTTTTATGTCCATTTTCATGAGTTATTAACAATAGTTTTGTGGTTCCCGGGCGATTTAAAATGACCTTAAGACCCGATACATGTTTGACTGCGTGAACAAAAACTCGTTGTTTCGTGTTTTATGGCCGTTTTCATGAGCTATTGCCCATAGTTTTGGCGTTCCAGGGGGATTCGCATGTGGGTAAGACACGATACATGTTTGAGAGTTATGACCAAAAACTCGTCGTTTTTGTGTTTATGGCCATTTTCATGAGCTACCGCGCACATTTTTTGAGTTCCAAGGATATTTACATGTTTGAGAGTTATATCCCAAAACTCGATGTTTTGTGTTTTATGGCCGTTTTCATGAGTTATTGCCCATAGTTTTGGGTTTCCAGGCCGATTTACAACGATCGTAATTTTGGGGTTCCATGGCAATTTACATGTTTAAGAGTTATGAGCAAAAACTTGTCGATTTTGCGTTTTATGTCCATTTTCATGAGTTATTAACAATAGTTTTGTGGTTCCCGGGCGATTTAAAATGACCTTAAGACCCGATACATGTTTGACTGCGTGAACAAAAACTCGTTGTTTCGTGTTTTATGGCCGTTTTCATGAGCTATTGCCCATAGTTTTGGTGTTCCAAGGGGATTCGCATGGGGGTAAGACGCGATACATGTTTGAGAGTTATGACCAAAAACTCGTTGTTTTTGTGTTTATGGCCATTTTCATGAGCTACGGCGCACATTTTACATGTTTTGAGTTTCCAGGCCGATTTACAACGATCGTATATTTGGGGTTCCAGGGCAATTTACATGTTTGAGAGTTATGAGCAAAAACTTGTCGATTTTGCGTTTTATGTACATTTTCATGAGTTATTGACAATAGTTTTGTGGTTCTCGGGCGATTTAAAATGACCTTAAGACCCGACACATGTTTGAGTGCGTGAACAAAAACTTTTTGTTTTCGTGTTTTATGGCCATTTTCATGAGATATTGCCCACATTTTGGCGTTCCAAGGGGATTCGCATGGGGATATGACCCGGTTCATGTTTGAGAGTTATGACCAAAAACTCGTTGTTTTCGCCTTTAAGGCCATTTTCATGAGCTATTGCGCACATTTTTTGGGTTCCAAGGTGATTTACATGTTTGACAAGTATAACCAAAAACTCATTGTTTTTGCATTTTATGGCTGATTTCATGAGTTATTGCCCATAGTTTTGGGGTTCTAGGACGATTTACAACGATCGTAAGACCCGATACATGTTTGACGGCATCACCAAAAACTCCTCAGTTTCGTGTTTTTTAGGCGTTTTTGTGAGGTATTGCCCACAATTTTGGGGTTCTAGGGCGATTTACATGTTTGAGAGTTATGACCAACAACTTGTCTTTTTTGCGTTTTATGGCCATTTTCATGAGTTATTGCGCATAGGTTTGGGGGTTCCAAGACGATTAAAAATGACCGTATGAACTGATACATGTTTGAGGGCCTGACCCAAAACTCCTCATTTTCGTGTTTTATGGCCGTTTTCCTGAGCTATTGCCCATAATTTTGGGGTTCCAAAGAAATTTACATGTTTGAGAGTTATGAGAAAAAACTTGTCGTTTTTTGCGTTTTATGTCCATTTTCATGAGTTATTAACAATAGTTTTGTGGTTCCCGGGCGATTTAAAATGACCTTAAGACCCGATACATGTTTGACTGCGTGAACAAAAACTCGTTGTTTCGTGTTTTATGGCCGTTTTCATGAGCTATTGCCCATAGTTTTGGCGTTCCAGGGGGATTCGCATGTGGGTAAGACACGATACATGTTTGAGACTTATGACCAAAAACTCGTCGTTTTTGTGTTTATGGCCATTTTCATGAGCTTCCGCGCACATTTTTTGAGTTCCAAGGATATTTACATTTTTGAGAGTTATATCCCAAAACTCGATGTTTTGTGTTTTATGGCCGTTTTCATGAGTTATTTCCCATAGTTTTGGGTTACAGGCCAATTTTTAAATGATCGTAATTTTGGGGTTCCAGGGCAATTTACATGTTTAAGAGTTATGAGCAAAAACTTGTCGATTTTGCGTTTTATGTCCATTTTCATGAGTTATTAACAATAGTTTTGTGGTTCCCGGGCGATTTAAAATGACCTTAAGACCCGATACATGTTTGACTGCGTGAACAAAAACTCGTTGTTTCGTGTTTTATGGCCGTTTTCATGAGCTATTGCCCATAGTTTTGGTGTTCCAAGGGGATTCGCATGGGGGTAAGACGCGATACATGTTTGAGAGTTACGACCAAAAACTCGTTGTTTTTGTGTTTATGGCCATTTTCATGAGCTACGGCGCACATTTTACATGTTTTGAGTTTCCAGGCCGATTTACAACGATCGTATATTTGGGGTTACAGGGCAATTTACATGTTTGAGAGTTATGAGCAAAAACTTGTCGATTTTGCGTTTTATGTCCATTTTCATGAGTTATTGACAATAGTTTTGTGGTTCCCGGGCGATTTAAAATGACCTTAAGACCCAATACATGTTTGAGTGCGTGAACAAAAACTCCTCACTTTCGTGTTTTCTGGGCATTTTTGTGAGGTATTGCCCACAATTTTGGGGTTTTAGGGCGATTTACATGTTTGAGAATTGTGACCAAGAACTTGGTGTTTTTGCGTTTTATGGCCATTTTCGTGAGTTATTGCGCATAGGTCTGGGGGTTCCAGGAGGATTTAAAATGACCGTATGACCTGATACATGTTTGAGGGAATGACCCAAAACTCCTCATTTTCGTGTTTTATGGCCGTTTTCATTAGATATCGCCAATAATTTTGGGGTTCCAAAGAAATTTACATGTTTGCGAGTTATGAGAAAAAACTTGTAGTTTTTTGCGTTTTATGTCCATTTTCATGAGTTATTAACAATAGTTTTGTGGTTCCCGGGCGATTTAAAATGACCTTAAGACCCGATACATGTTTGACTGCGTGAACAAAAACTCGTTGTTTCGTGTTTTATGGCCGTTTTCATGAGCTATTGCCCATAGTTTTGGTGTTCCAAGGGGATTCGCATGGGGGTAAGACGCGATACATGTTTGAGAGTTACGACCAAAAACTCGTTGTTTTTGTGTTTATGGCCATTTTCATGAGCTACGGCGCACATTTTACATGTTTTGAGTTTCCAGGCCGATTTACAACGATCGTATATTTGGGGTTCCAGGGCAATTTACATGTTTGAGAGTTATGAGCAAAAACTTGTCGATTTTGCGTTTTATGTACATTTTCATGAGTTATTGACAATAGTTTTGTGGTTCCTGGGCGATTTAAAATGACCTTAAGACCCGATACATATTTGAGTGCGTGAACAAAAACTTTTGGTTTTCGTGCTCTATGGCAATTTTCATGAGCTATTGCCTATAATTTTGGCAATCCAAGGGGATTCGCATGGGGATATGACCCGGTACATGTTTGAGAGTTATGACCAAAAACTCGTCGTTTTATCCTTTAAGGACATTTTCATCAGCTATTGCGCACATTTTTCGGGTTCCAAGGTGATTTACATGTTTGACAAGTATAACCAAAAACTCATTGTTTTTGCATTTTATGGCTGATTTCATGAGTTATTGCCCATAGTTTTGGGGTTCTAGGACGATTTACAACGATCGTAAGACCCGATACATGTTTGACGGCATCACCAAAAACTCCTCAGTTTCGTGTTTTTTAGGCGTTTTTGTGAGGTATTGCCCACAGTTTTGGGGTTCTATGGCGATTTACATGTTTGAGAGTTATGACCAACAACTTGTCTTTTTTGAGTTTTATGGACATTTTCATGTGTTATTGCGCATAGGTTTGGGGGTTCCAAGACGATTAAAAATGACCGTATGAACTGATACATGTTTGAGGGCCTGACCCAAAACTCCTCATTTTCGTGTTTTATGGCCGTTTTCCTGAGCTATTGCCCATAATTTTGGGGTTTTAAAGTAATTTACATGTTTGAGAGTTATGAGAAAAAACATGTCGTTTTTTGCGTTTTATGTCCATTGTCATGAGTTATTAACAATATTTTTGTGGTTCCCGGGCGATTTAAAATGACCTTAAGACCCGATACATGTTTGACTGCGTGAACAAAAACTCGTTGTTTCGTGTTTTATGGCCGTTTTCATGAGCTATTGCCCATAGTTTTGGCGTTCCAGGGGGATTCACATGTGGGTAAGACACGATACATGTTTGAGAGTTATGACCAAAAACTCGTCGTTTTTGTGTTTTATGGACATTTGCATGAGCTACCGCGCACATTTTTTGAGTTCCAAGGATATTTACATGTTTGAGAGTTATATCCCAAAACTCGATGTTTTGTGTTTTATGGCCGTTTTCATGATTTATTGCCCATAGTTTTGGGTTTCCAGACCGATTTACAACGATCGTAATTTTGGGGTTCCATGGCAATTTACATGTTTAAGAGTTATGAGCAAAAACTTGTCGATTTTGCGTTTTATGTCCATTTTCATGAGTTATTAGCAATAGTTTTGTGGTTCCCGGGCGATTTAAAATGACCTTAAGACCCGATACATGTTTGACTGCGTGAACAAAAACTCGTTGTTTCGTGTTTTATGGCCGTTTTCATGAGCTATTGCCCATAGTTTGGCGTTCCAAGGATTCGCATGGGGGTAAGACGCGAGACATGTTTGAGAGTTATGACCAAAAACTCGTCGGTTTTGCGTTTATGGCCATTTTCATGAGATACGACGCACATTTTACATGTTTTGAGTTTCCAGGCCGATTTACAACGATCATATATTTGGGGTTCAGGGCAATTTACATGTTTGAGAGTTATGAGCAAAAACTTGTCGATTTTGCGTTTTATGTCCATTTTCATGAGTTATTGACAATAGTTTTGTGGTTCCCGGGCGATTTAAAATGACCTTAAGACCCGATACATGTTTGAGTGCGTGAACAAAAACTTTTTGTTTTCGTGTTTTATGGCCATTTTCATGAGATATTGCCCACAGTTTTGGCGTTCCAAGGGGATTCGCATGGGGATATGACCCGGTTCATGTTTGAGAGTTATGACCAAAAACTCGTCGTTTTCGCCTTTAAGGCCATTTTCATGAGCTATTGCGCACATTTTTCGGGTTCCAAGGTGATTTACATGTTTGACAAGTATAACCAAAAACTCATTGTTTTTGCATTTTATGGCTGATTTCATGAGTTATTGCCCATAGTTTTGGGGTTCTAGGACGATTTACAACGATCGTAAGACCCGATACATGTTTGACGGCATCACCAAAAACTCCTCAGTTTCGTGTTTTTTAGGCGTTTTTGTGAGGTATTGCCCACAGTTTTGGGGTTCTATGGCGATTTACATGTTTGAGAGTTATGACCAACAACTTGTCTTTTTTGAGTTTTATGGACATTTTCATGTGTTATTGCGCATAGGTTTGGGGGTTCCAAGACGATTAAAAATGACCGTATGAACTGATACATGTTTGAGGGCCTGACCCAAAACTCCTCATTTTCGTGTTTTATGGCCGTTTTCCTGAGCTATTGCCCATAATTTTGGGGTTCCAACGAAATTTACATGTTTGAGAGTTATGAGAAAAAACTTGTCGTTTTTTGCGTTTTATGTCCATTTTCATGAGTTATTAACAATAGTTTTGTGGTTCCTGGGCGATTTAAAATGACCTTAAGACCCGATACATGTTTGACTGCGTGAACGAAAACTCGTTGTTTCGTGTTTTATGGCCGTTTTCATGAGCTATTGCCCATAGTTTTGGCGTTCCAGGGGGATTCGCATGGTGGTAAGATGCGATACATGTTTGAGAGTTATGACCAAAAACTCGTCGTTTTTGTGTTTATGGCCATTTTCATGAGCTATCGCGCACATTTTTTGAGTTCCAAGGATATTTACATGTTTGAGAGTTATATCCCAAAACTCGATGTTTTGTGTTTCATGGCCATTTTCATGAGCTATTGCCCATAGTTTTCGGTTTCCGGGCCGATTTACAACGATCGTAATTTTGGGGTTCCATGGCAATTTACATGTTTAAGAGTTATGAGCAAAAACTTATCGATTTTGCGTTTTATGTCCATTTTCATGAGTTATTAACAATAGTTTTGTGGTTCCCGGGCGATTTAAAATGACCTTAAGACCCGATACATGTTTGACTGCGTGAACAGAAACTCGTTGTTTCGTGTTTTATGGCCGTTTTCATGAGCTATTGCCCATAGTTTTTTCGTTCAAGGGATTCGCATGGGGGTAAGACGCGATACATGTTTGAGAGTTATGACCAAAAACTCGTTGTTTTTGTGTTTATGGCCATTTTCATGAGCTACAACGCACATTTTACATGTTTTGAGTTTCCAGGCCGATTTACAACGATCGTATATTTGGGGTTCCAGGGCAATTTACATGTTTGAGAGTTATGAGCAAAAACTTGTCGATTTTGCGTTTTATGTCCATTTTCATGAGTTATTGACAATAGTTTTGTGGTTCCCGGGCGATTTAGAATGACCTTAAGACCCGATACATGTTTGAGTGCGTGAACAAAAACTCCTCACTTTCGTGTTTTCTGGGCGTTTTTGTGAGGTATTGCCCACAGTTTTGGGGTTTTAGGGCGATTTACATGTTTGAGAATTGTGACCAAGAACTTGGTGTTTTTGCGTTTTATGGCCATTTTCGTGAGTTATTGCGCATAGGTCTGGGGGTTCCAGGAGGATTTAAAATGACCGTATGACCTGATACATGTTTGAGGGCATGACCCAAAACTCCTCATTTTCGTGTTTTATGGCCGTTTTCATGAGCTATCGCCCATAATTTTGGGGTTCCAAAGAAATTTACATGTTTGCGAGTTATGAGAAAAAACTTGTAGTTTTTTGCGTTTTATGTCCATTTTCATGAGTTATTAACAATAGTTTTGTGGTTCCCGGGCGATTTAAAATGACCTTAAGACCCGATACATGTTTGACTGCGTGAACAAAAACTCGTTGTTTCGTGTTTTATGGCCGTTTTCATGAGCTATTGCCCATAGTTTTGGCGTTCCAAGGGGATTCGCATGGGGGTAAGACGCGATACATGTTTGAGAGTTATGACCAAAAACTCGTTGTTTTTGTGTTTATGGCCATTTTCATGAGCTACGGCGCACATTTTACATGTTTTGAGTTTCCAGGCCGATTTACAACGATCGTATATTTGGGGTTCCAGGGCAATTTACATGTTTGAGAGTTATGAGCAAAAACTTGTCGATTTTGCGTTTTATGTACATTTTCATGAGTTATTGACAATAGTTTTGTGGTTCCCGGGCGATTTAAAATGACCTTAAGACCCGATACATGTTTGAGTGCGTGAACAAAAACTTTTTGTTTTCGTGTTTTATGGCCATTTTCATGAGATATTGCCCACATTTTGGCGTTCCAAGGGGATTCGCATGGGGATATGACCCGGTTCATGTTTGAGAGTTATGACCAAAAACTCGTCGTTTTCGCCTTTAAGGCCATTTTCATGAGCTATGGCGCACATTTTTCGGGTTCCAAGGTGATTTACATGTTTGACAAGTATAACCAAAAAACTCATTGTTTTTGCATTTTATGGCTGATTTCATGAGTTATTGCCCATAGTTTTGGGGTTCTAGGACGATTTACAACGATCGTAAGACCCGATCACCAAAAACTCCTCAGTTTCGTGTTTTTTAGGCGTTTTTGTGAGGTATTGCCCACAGTTTTGGGGTTCTATGGCGATTTACATGTTTGAGAGTTATGACCAACAACTTGTCTTTTTTGCATTTTATGGCCATTTTCATGAGTTATTGCGCATAGGTTTGGGGGTTCCAAGACGATTAAAAATGACCATATGAACTGATACATGTTTGAGGGCCTGACCCAAAACTCCTCATTTTCGTGTTTTATGGCCGTTTTCCTGAGCTATTGCCCATAATTTTGGGGTTTTAAAGTAATTTACATGTTTGAGAGTTATGAGAAAAAACTTGTCGTTTTTTGTGTTTTATGTCCATTTTCATGAGTTATTAACAATAGTTTTGTGGTTCCCGGGCGATTTAAAATGACCTTAAGACCCTATACATGTTTGACTGCATGAACGAAAACTCGTTGTTTTGTGTTTTATGGCCGTTTTCATGAGCTATTGCCCATAGTTTTGGCGTTCCAGGGGGATTCGCATGTGGGTAAGACACGATATATGTTTGAGAGTTATGACCAAAAACTCGTCGTTTTTGTGTTTATGGACATTTTCATGAGCTACCGCGCACATTTTTTGAGTTCCAAGGATATTTACATGTTTGAGAGTTATATCCCAAAACTCGATGTTTTGTGTTTTATGGTCGTTTTCATGAGTTATTGCCCATAGTTTTGGGTTTCCAGGCCGATTCACAACGATCGTAATTTTGGGGTTCCCGGGCAATTAACATGTTTAAGAGTTATGAGCAAAAACTTATCGATTTTGCGTTTTATGTCCATTTTCATGAGTTATTAACATTAGTTTTGTGGTTCTCGGGCAATTTAAAATGACCTTAAGACCTGATACATGTTTGAGGGCATCACCAAAAACACCTCACTTTCGTGTTTTCTGGGCGTTTTTGTGAGGTATTGCCCACAGTTTTGGGGTTTTAGGGCGATTTACATGTTTGAGAATTGTGACCAAGAACTTGGTGTTTTTGCGTTTTATGGCCATTTTCGTGAGTTATTGCGCATAGGTCTGGGGGTTCCAGGAGGATTTAAAATGACCGTATGACCTGATACATGTTTGAGGGAATGACCCAAAACTCCTCATTTTCGTGTTTTATGGCCGTTTTCATGAGCTATTGCCCATAATTTTGGGGTTCCAAAGAAATTTACATGTTTGAGAGTTATGAGAAAAAACTTGTCGTTTTTTGCGTTTTATGTCCATTTTCATGAGTTATTAACAATAGTTTTGTGGTTCCCGGGCGATTTAAAATGACCTTAAGACCCGATACATGTTTGACTGCGTGAACAAAAACTCGTTGTTTCGTGTTTTATGGCCGTTTTCATGAGCTATTGCCCATAGTTTTGGCGTTCCAGGGGGATTCGCATGTGGGTAAGACACGATACATGTTTGAGAGTTATGACCAAAAACTCGTCGTTTTTGTGTTTATGGCCATTTTCATGAGCTACCGCGCACATTTTTTGAGTTCCAAGGATATTTACATGTTTGAGAGTTATATCCCAAAACTCGATGTTTTGTGTTTTATGGTCATTTTCATGAGTTATTTCCCATAGTTTTCGGTTTCCGGGCCGATTTACAACGATCGTAATTTTGGGGTTCCATGGAAATTTACATGTTTAAGAGTTATGAGCAAAAACTTGTCGATTTTGCGATTTATGTCCATTTTCATGCGTTATTAACAATAGTTTTGTGGTTCCCGGGGGATTTAAAATGACCTTAAGACCCGATACATGTTTGACTGCGTGAACAAAAACTCGTTGTTTCGTGTTTTATGGCCGTTTTCATGAGCTATTGCCCATAGTTTTGGCGTTCCAGGGGGATTCGCATGGGGGTAAGACGCGATACATGATTGAGAGTTATGAGCAAAAACTCGTTGTTTTTGTGTTTATGGCCATTTTCATGAGCTACAGCGCACATTTTACATGTTTTGAGTTTCCAGGCCGATTTACAACGATCGTATATTTGGGGTTCCAGGGCAATTTACATGTTTGAGAGTTATGAGCAAAAACTTGTCGATTTTGCGTTTTATGTCCATTTTCATGAGTTATTGACAATAGTTTTGTGGTTCCCGGGCGATTTAAAATGACCTTAAGACCCGATACATGTTTGAGTGCGTGAACAAAAACTTTTTGTTTTCGTGTTTTATGGCCATTTTCATGAGATATTGCCCACAGTTTTGGCGTTCCAAGGGGATTCGCATGGGGATATGACCCGGTTCATGTTTGAGAGTTATGACCAAAAACTCGTCGTTTTCGCCTTTAAGGCCATTTTCATGAGCTATTGCGCACATTTTTCGGGTTCCAAGGTGATTTACATGTTTGACAAGTATAACCAAAAACTCATTGTTTTTGCATTTTATGGCTGATTTCATGAGTTATTGCCCATAGTTTTGGGGTTCTAGGACGATTTACAACGATCGTAAGACCCGATACATGTTTGACGGCATCACCAAAAACTCCTCAATTTCGTGTTTTCTAGGCGTTTTTGTGAGGTATTGCCCACAGTTTTGGGGTTCTAGGGCGAATTACATGTTTGAGAGTAATGACCAATAACTTGTCTTTTTTGCGTTTTATGGCCATTTTCATGAGTTATTGTGCATAGGTTTGGGGGTTCCAAGACGATTAAAAATGACCGTATGAACTGATACATGTTTGAGGGCCTGACCCAAAACTCCTCATTTTCGTGTTTTATGGCCGTTTTCATGATCTATTGCCCATAATTTTGGGGTTCCAAATAAATTTACATGTTTGAGAGTTATGAGAAAAAACTTGTCGTTTTTTGCGTTTTAAGTCCATTTTCATGAGTTATTAACAATAGTTTTGTGGTTCCTGGGCGATTTAAAATAACCTTAAGACCCGATACATGTTTGACTGCATGAACGAAAACTCGTTGTTTCGTGTTTTATGGCCGTTTTCATGAGCTATTGCCCATAGTTTTGGCGTTCCAGGGGGATTCGCATGTGGGTAAGACACGATATATGTTTGAGAGTTATGACCAAAAACTCGTCGTTTTTGTGTTTATGGCCATTTTCATGAGCTACCGCGCACATTTTTTGAGTTCCAAGGATATTTACATGTTTGAGAGTTATATCCCAAAACTCGATGTTTTGTGTTTTATGGCCGTTTTCATGAGTTATTGCCCATAGTTTTGGGTTTCCAGGCCGATTTACAACGATCGTAATTTTGGGGTTCCCGGGCAATTTACATGTTTTAGAGTTATGAGCAAAAACTTATCGATTTTTTGCGTTTTATGTCCATTTTCATGAGTTATTAACAATAGTTTTGTGGTTCTCGGGCGATTTAAAATGACCTTAAGACCCGATACATGTTTGAGGGCATCACCAAAAACTCTTCGCTTTCGTGTTTTCTGGGCGTTTTTGTGAGGTATTGCCCACAGTTTTGGGGTTTTAGGGCGATTTACATGTTTGAGAATTGTGACCAAGAACTTGGTGTTTTTGCGTTTTATGGCCATTTTCGTGAGTTATTGCGCATAGGTCTGGGGGTTCCAGGAGGATTTAAAATGACCGTATGACCTGATACATGTTTGAGGGCATGACCCAAAACTCCTCATTTTCGTGTTTTATGGCCGTTTTCATGAGCTATTGCCCATAATTTTGGGGTTCCAAAGAAATTTACATGTTTGCGAGTTATGAGAAAAAACTTGTCGTTTTTTGCGTTTTATGTCCATTTTCATGAGTTATTAACAATAGTTTTGTGGTTCCCGGGCGATTTAAAATGACCTTAAGACCCGATACATGTTTGACTGCGTGAACAAAAACTCGTTGTTTCGTGTTTTATGGCCGTTTTCATGAGCTATTGCCCATAGCTTTGGCGTTCCAAGGGGATTCTCATGTTGGTAAGACACGATACATGTTTGAGAGTTATGACCAAAAACTCATCGTTTTTGTGTTTATGGCCATTTTCATGAGCTACCGCGCACATTTTTTGAGTTCCAAGGATATTTACATGTTTGAGAGTTATATCCCAAAACTCGATGTTTTGTGTTTTATGGACGTTTTCATGAGTTATTGCCCATAGTTTTGGGTTTCCAGGCCGATTTACAACGATCGTAATTTTGGGGTTCCATGGCAATTTACATGTTTAAGAGTTATGAGCAAAAAACTTGTCGATTTTGCGTTTTATGTCCATTTCATGAGTTATTAACAATAGTTTTGTGGTTCCCGGGCGTTTTAAAATGACCTTAAGACCCGATACATGTTTGACTGCGTGAACAAAAACTCGTTGTTTCGTGTTTTATGGCCGTTTTCATGAGCTATTGCCCATAGTTTTGGCGTTCCAGGGGGATTCGCATGGGGGTAAGACGCGATACATGATTGAGAGTTATGAGCAAAAACTCGTCGTTTTTGTGTTTATGGCCATTTTCATGAGCTACAGCGCACATTTTACATGTTTTGAGTTTCCAGGCCGATTTACAACGATCGTATATTTGGGGTTCCAGGGCAATTTACATGTTTGAGAGTTATGAGCAAAAACTTGTCGATTTTGCGTTTTATGTCCATTTTCATGAGTTATTGACAATAGTTTTGTGGTTCCCGGGCGATTTAAAATGACCTTAAGACCCGATACATGTTTGAGTGCGTGAACAAAAACTTTTTGTTTTCGTGTTTTATGGCCATTTTCATGAGATATTGCCCACATTTTGGCGTTCCAAGGGGATTCGCATGGGGATATGACCCGGTTCATGTTTGAGAGTTATGACCAAAAACTCGTCGTTTTCGCCTTTAAGGCCATTTTCATGAGCTATTGCGCACATTTTTCGGGTTCCAAGGTGATTTACATGTTTGACAAGTATAACCAAAAACTCATTGTTTTTGCATTTTATGGCTGATTTCATGAGTTATTGCCCATAGTTTTGGGGTTCTAGGACGATTTACAACGATCGTAAGACCCGATACATGTTTGACGGCATCACCAAAAACTCCTCAGTTTCGTGTTTTCTAGGCGTTTTTGTGAGGTATTGCCCACAGTTTTGGGGTTCTAGGGCGATTTACATGTTTGAGAGTTATGACCAACAACTTGTCTTTTTTGCGTTTTATGGCCATTTTCATGAGTTATTGCGCATAGGTTTGGGGGTTCCAAGACGATTAAAAATGACCGTATGAACTGATACATGTTTGAGGGCCTGACCCAAAACTCCTCATTTTCGTGTTTTATGGCCGTTTTCCTGAGCTATTGCCCATAATTTTGGGGTTCCAAAGAAATTTACATGTTTGAGAGTTATGAGAAAAAACTTGTCGTTTTTTGCGTTTTATGTCCATTTTCATGAGTTATTAACAATAGTTTTGTGGTTCCCGGGCGATTTAAAATGACCTTAAGACCCGATACATGTTTGACTGCGTGAACAAAAACTCGTTGTTTCGTGTTTTATGGCCGTTTTCATGAGCTATTGCCCATAGTTTTGGCGTTCCAGGGGGATTCGCATGTGGGTAAGACACGATACATGTTTGAGAGTTATGACCAAAAACTCGTCGTTTTTGTGTTTATGGCCATTTTCATGAGCTACCGCACACATTATTTGAGTTCCAAGGATATTTACATGTTTGAGAGTTATATCCCAAAACTCGATGTTTTGTGTTTTATGGACGTTTTCATGAGTTATTGCCCATAGTTTTGGGTTTCCAGGCCGATTTACAACGATCGTAATTTTGGGGTTCCATGGCAATTTACATGTTTAAGAGTTATGAGCAAAAACTTGTCGATTTTGCGTTTTATGTCCATTTTCATGAGTTATTAACAATAGTTTTGTGGTTCCCGGGCGATTTAAAATGACCTTAAGACCCGATACATGTTTGACTGCGTGAACAAAAACTCGTTGTTTCGTGTTTTATGGCCGTTTTCATGAGCTATTGCCCATAGTTTTGGCGTTCCAGAGGGATTCGCTTGGGGGTAAGACGCGATACATGTTTGAGAGTTATGACCAAAAACTCATTGTTTTTGTGTTTATGGCCATTTTCATGAGCTACGACGCACATTTTACATGTTTTGAGTTTCCAGGCCGATATACAACGATCGTATATTTGGGGTTCCAGGGCAATTTACATGTTTGAGAGTCATGAGCAAAAACTTGTCGATTTTGCGTTTTATGTCCATTTTCATGAGTTATTGACAATATTTTTGTGGTTCCCGGGCGATTTAAAATGACCTTAAGACCCAATACATGTTTGAGTGCATGAACAAAAACTTTTTGTTTTCGTGTTTTATGGCCATTTTCATGAGATATTGCCCACAGTTTTGGCGTTCCAAGGGGATTCGCATGGGGATATGACCCGGTTCATGTTTGAGAGTTATGACCAAAAACTCGTCGTTTTCGCCTTTAAGGCCATTTTCATGAGCTATTGCGCACATTTTTCGGGTTCCAAGGTGATTTACATGTTTGACAAGTATAACCAAAAACTCATTGTTTTTGAATTTTATGGCTGATTTCATGAGTTATTGCCCATAGTTTTGGGGTTCTAGGACGATTTACAACGATCGTAAGACCCGATACATGTTTGACGGCATCACCCAAAACTCCTCGTTTAGTGTTTTTTAGGCGTTTTGTGAGGTATTGCCCAGTTTTGGGGTTCTAGGGCGATTTACATGTTTGAGAGTTATGACCAACAACTTGTCTTTTTTGCGTTTTATGGCCATTTTCATGAGTTATTGTGCATAGGTTTGGGGGTTCCAAGACGATTAAAATGACCGTATGAACTGATACATGTTTGAGGGCCTGACCCAAAACTCCTCATTTTCGTGTTTTATGGCCGTTTTCATGAGCTATTGCCCATAATTTTGGGGTTCCAAAGAAATTTACATGTTTGAGAGTTATGAGAAAAAACTTGTCGTTTTTTGCGTTTTATGTCCATTTTCATGAGTTATTAACAATAGTTTTGTGGTTCCCGGGCGATTTAAAATGACCTTAAGACCCGATACATGTTTGACCGCGTGAACAAAACCTCGTTGTTTCGTGTTTTATGGCCGTTTTCATGAGCTATTGCCCATAGTTTTGGCGTTCCAGGGGGATTCGCATGTGGGTAAGACACGATACATGTTTGAGAGTTATGACCAAAAACTCGTCGTTTTTGTGTTTATGGCCATTTTCATGAGCTACCGCGCACATTTTTTGAGTTCCAAGGATATTTACATGTTTGAGAGTTATATCCCAAAACTCGATGTTTTGTGTTTTATGGCCGTTTTCATGAGTTATTGCCCATAGTTTTGGGTTTCCAGGCCGATTTACAACGATCGTAATTTTGGGGTTCCATGGCAATTTACATGTTTAAGAGTTATGAGCAAAAACTTGTCGATTTTGCGATTTCTGTCCATTTTCATGAGTTATTAACAATAGTTTTGTGGTTCCCGGGCGATTTAAAATGACCTTAAGACCCGATACATGTTTGACTGCGTGAACAAAAACTCGTTGTTTCGTGTTTTATGGCCGTTTTCATGAGCTATTGCCCATAGTTTTGGCGTTCCAGGGGGATTCGCATGTGGGTAAGACACGATACATGTTTGAGAGTTATGACCAAAAACTCGTCGTTTTTGTGTTTATGGCCATTTTCATGAGCTACGGCGCATATTTTACATGTTTTGAGATTCTAGGCCGATTTACAACGATCGTATATTTGGGGTTCCAGGGCAATTTACATGTTTGAGAGTTATGAGCAAAAACTTGTCGATTTTGCGTTTTATGTCCATTTTCATGAGTTATTGACAATAGTTTTGTGGTTCCCGGGCGATTTAAAATGACCTTAAGACCCGATACATGTTTGAGTGCGTGAACAAAAACTTGTTTTTTCGTGTTTTATGGCCATTTTCATGAGATATTGCCCACAGTTCTGGCGTTCCAAGGGGATTCGCATGGGGATATGACCCGGTTCATGTTTGAGAGTTATGACCAAAAACTCGTCGTTTTCGCCTTTAAGGCCATTTTCATGAGCTATTGCGCACATTTTTCGGGTTCCAAGGTGATTTACATGTTTGACAAGTATAACCAAAAACTCATTGTTTTTGCATTTTATGGCTGATTTCATGAGTTATTGCCCATAGTTTTGGGGTTCTAGGACGATTTACAACGATCGTAAGACCCGATACAGATCACCAAAAACTCCTCAGTTTCGTGTTTTTTAGGCGTTTTTGTGAGGTATTGCCCACAGTTTTGGGGTTCTATGGCGATTTACATGTTTGAGAGTTATGACCAACAACTTGTCGTTTTTTGCGTTTTATGTCCATTGTCATGAGTTATTGCGCATAGGTTTGGGGTTCCAAGACGATTAAAATGACCGTATGAACTACATGTTTGAGGGCCTGACCCAAAACTCCTCATTTTCGTGTTTTATGGCCGTTTTCCTGAGCTATTGCCCATAATTTTGGGGTTCCAACGAAATTTACATGTTTGAGAGTTATGAGAAAAAACTTGTCGTTTTTTGCGTTTTATGTCCATTTTCATGAGTTATTAACAATAGTTTTGTGGTTCCCGGGCGATTTAAAATGACCTTAAGACCCGATACATGTTTGACTGCGTGAACAAAAACTCGTTGTTTCGTGTTTTATGGCCGTTTTCATGAGCTATTGCCCATAGTTTTGGCGTTCCAGGGGGATTCGCATGTGGGTAAGACACGATACATGTTTGAGAGTTATGACCAAAAACTCGTCGTTTTTGTGTTTATGGCCATTTTCATGAGCTACCGCGCACATTTTTTGAGTTCCAAGGATATTTACATGTTTGAGAGTTATATCCCAAAACTCGATGTTTTGTGTTTTATGGCCGTTTTCATGAGTTATTGCCCATAGTTTTGGGTTTCCAGGCCGATTTACAACGATCGTAATTTTGGGGTTCCAGGGCAATTTACATGTTTAAGAGTTGTGAGCAAAAACTTATCGATTTTTGCGTTTTATGTCCATTTTCATGAGTTATTAACTATAGTTTTGTGGTTCCCGGGCGATTTAAAATGACCTTAAGACCCGATACATGTTTGAGGGCATCACCAAAAACTCCTCACTTTTTGTTTTATGGCGTTTCATGAGGTATTGCCCACAGTTTTGGGGTTTTAGGGCGATTTACATGTTTGAGAATTGTGACCAAGAACTTGGTGTTTTTGCGTTTTATGGCCATTTTCGTGAGTTATTGCGCATAGGTCTGGGGGTTCCAGGAGGATTTAAAATGACCGTATGACCTGATACATGTTTGAGGGCATGACCCAAAACTCCTCATTTTCGTGTTTTATGGCCGTTTTCATGAGCTATTGCCCATAATTTTGGGGTTCCAAAGAAATTTACATGTTTGCGAGTTATGAGAAAAAACTTGTAGTTTTTTGCGTTTTATGTCCATTTTCATGAGTTATTAACAATAGTTTTGTGGTTCCCGGGCGATTTAAAATGACCTTAAGACCCGATACATGTTTGACTGCGTGAACAAAAACTCGTTGTTTCGTGTTTTATGGCCGTTTTCATGAGCTATTGCCCATAGTTTTGGCGTTCCAAGGGGATTCGCATGGGGGTAAGACGCGATACATGTTTGAGACTTATGACCAAAAACTCGTCGTTTTTGTGTTTATGGCCATTTTCATGAGCTTCCGCGCACATTTTTTGAGTTCCAAGGATATTTACATTTTTGAGAGTTATATCCCAAAACTCGATGTTTTGTGTTTTATGGTCATTTTCATGAGTTATTTCCCATAGTTTTCGGTTTCCGGGCCGATTTACAACGATCGTAATTTTGGGGTTCCATGGAAATTTACATGTTTAAGAGTTATGAGCAAAAACTTGTCGATTTTGCGATTTATGTCCATTTTCATGCGTTATTAACAATAGTTTTGTGGTTCCCGGGGGATTTAAAATGACCTTAAGACCCGATACATGTTTGACTGCGTGAACAAAAACTCGTTGTTTCGTGTTTTATGGCCGTTTTCATGAGCTATTGCCCATAGTTTTGGCGTTCCAGGGGGATTCGCATGGGGGTAAGACGCGATCCATGATTGAGAGTTGTGAGCAAAAACTCGTCGTTTTTGTGTTTATGGCAATTTTCATGAGCTACAACGCACATTTTACATGTTTTGAGTTTCCAGGCCGATTTACAACGATCGTATATTTGGGGTTCCAGGGAAATTTACATGTTTGAGAGTTATGAGCAAAAACTTGTCGATTTTGCGTTTTATGTCCATTTTCATGAGTTATTGACAATAGTTTTGTGGTTCCCAGGCGATTTAAAATGACCTTAAGACCCGATTCATGTTTGAGTGCGTGAACAATTTTTTTTTCGTGTTTTATGGCCATTTTCATGAGATATTGCCCACAGTTTTGGCGTTCCAAGGGGATTCGCATGGGGATATGACCCGGTTCATGTTTGAGAGTTATGACCAAAAACTCGTCGTTTTCGCCTTTAAGGCCATTTTCATGAGCTATTGCGCACATTTTTCGGGTTCCAAGGTGATTTACATGTTTGACAAGTATAACCAAAAACTCATTGTTTTTGCATTTTATGGCTGATTTCATGAGTTATTGCCCATAGTTTTGGGGTTCTAGGACGATTTACAACGATCGTAAGACCCGATACATGTTTGACGGCATCACCAAAAACTCCTCAGTTTCGTGTTTTCTAGGCGTTTTTGTGAGGTATTGCCCACAGTTTTGGGGTTCTAGGGCGATTTACATGTTTGAGAGTTATGACCAACAACTTGTCTTTTTTGCGTTTTATGGCCATTTTCATGAGTTATTGCGCATAGGTTTGGGGGTTCCAAGACGATTAAAAATGACCGTATGAACTGATACATGTTTGAGGGCCTGACCCAAAACTCCTCATTTTCGTGTTTTATGGCCGTTTTCCTGAGCTATTGCCCATAATTTTGGGGTTCCAAAGAAATTTACATGTTTGAGAGTTATGAGAAAAAACTTGTCGTTTTTTGCGTTTTATGTCCATTTTCATGAGTTATTAACAATAGTTTTGTGGTTCCCGGGCGATTTAAAATGACCTTAAGACCCGATACATGTTTGACTGCGTGAACGAAAACTCGTTGTTTCGTGTTTTATGGCCGTTTTCATGAGCTATTGCCCATAGTTTTGGCGTTCCAGGGGGATTCGCATGTGGGTAAGACACGATACATGTTTGAGAGTTATGACCAAAAACTCGTCGTTTTTGTGTTTATGGCCATTTTCATGAGCTACCGCGCACATTTTTTGAGTTCCAAGGATATTTACATGTTTGAGAGTTATATCCCAAAACTCGATGTTTTGTGTTTTATGGCCGTTTTCATGAGTTATTGCCCATAGTTTTGGGTTTCCAGGCCGATTTACAACGATCGTAATTTTGGGGTTCCAGGGCAATTTACATGTTTAAGAGTTATGAGCAAAAACTTATCGATTTTGCGTTTTATGTCCATTTTCATGAGTTATTAACAATAGTTTTGTGGTTCCCGGGCGATTTAAAATGACCTTAAGACCCGATACATGTTTGACTGCGTGAACAGAAACTCGTTGTTTCGTGTTTTATGGCCGTTTTCATGAGCTATTGCCCATAGTTTTGGCGTTCCAGGGGGATTCGCATGGGGGTAAGACGCGATACATGTTTGAGAGTTATGACCAAAAACTCGTCGGTTTTGCGTTTATGGCCATTTTCATGAGATACGACGCACATTTTACATGTTTTGAGTTTCCAGGCCGATTTACAACGATCATATTTGGGGTTCAGGGCAATTTACATGTTTAAGAGTTATGAGCAAAAACTTATCGATTTTGCGTTTTATGTCCATTTTCATGAGTTATTAACAATAGTTTTGTGGTTCCCAGGCGATTTAAAATGACCTTAAGACCCGATACAAGTTTGAGTGCGTGAAGAAAAACTTTTTGTTTTCGTGTTTTATGGCCATTTTCATGAGATATTGCCCACATTTTGGCGTTCCAAGGGGATTCGCATGGGGATATGACCCGGTTCATGTTTGAGAGTTATGACCAAAAACTCGTCGTTTTCGCCTTTAAGGCCATTTTCATGAACTATTGCGCACATTTTTCAGGTTCCAAGGTGATTTACATGTTTGACAAGTATAACCAAAAAACTCATTGTTTTTTGAATTTTATGGCTAATTTCATGAGTTATTGCCCATAGTTTTGGGGTTCTAGGACGATTTACAACGATCGTAAGACCCGATACATGTTTGACGGCATTACCAAAAACTCTTCAGTTTCGTGTTTTAGGCGTTTTTGTGAGGTATTGCCCACAGTTTTGGGGTTCTATGGCGATTTACATGTTTGAGAGTTATGACCAACAACTTGTCTTTTTTGCATTTTATGGCCATTTTCATGAGTTATTGCGCATAGGTTTGGGGGTTCCAATACGATTAAAAATGACCGTATGAACTGATACATGTTTGAGGGCCTGACCCAAAACTCCTCATTTTCGTGTTTTATGGCCGTTTTCCTGAGCTATTGCCCATAATTTTAGGGTTTCAAAGAAATTTACATGTTTGAGAGTTATGAGAAAAAATTGTCGTTTTTTGCGTTTTATGTCCATTTTCATGAGTTATTAACAATAGATTTGTGGTTCCCGGGCGATTTAAAATGACCTTAAGACCCTATACATGTTTGACTGCGTGAACGAAAACTCGTTGTTTTCTGTTTTATGGCCGTTTTCATGAGCGATCCAGGGGGATTCGCATGTGGGTAAGACACGATACATGTTTGAGAGTTATGACCAAAAAATCGTCGTTATTGTGTTTATGGACATTTTCATGAGCTACCGCGCACATTTTTTGAGTTCCAAGGATATTTACATGTTTGAGAGTTATATCCCAAAACTCGATGTTTTGTGTTTTATGGCCGTTTTCATGAGTTATTGCCCATAGTTTTGGGTTTCCAGGCCGATTTACAACGATCGTAATTTTGGGGTTCCAGGGCAATTTACATGTTTAAGAGTTATGAGCAAAAACTTATCGATTTTGCGTTTTATGTCCATTTTCATGAGTTATTAACAATAGTTTTGTGGTTCCCGGGCGATTTAAAATGACCTTAAGACCCGATACATGTTTGACTGCGTGAACAGAAACTCGTTGTTTCGTGTTTTATGGCCGTTTTCATGAGCTATTGCCCATAGTTTTGGCGTTCCAGGGGGATTCGCATGGGGGTAAGACGCGATACATGTTTGAGAGTTATGACCAAAAACTCATTGTTTTTGTGTTTATGGCCATTTTCATGAGCTACGGCGCACATTTTACATGTTTTGAGTTTCCAGGCCGATTTACAACGATTGTATATTTGGGGTTCCAGGGCAATTTACATGTTTGAGAGTTATGAGCAAAAACTTGTCGATTTTGCGTTTTATGTACATTTTCATGAGTTATTGACAATAGTTTTGTGGTTCCCGGGCGATTTAAAATGACCTTAAGACCCGATACATGTTTGAGTGCGTGAACAAAAACTTCTTCTTTTCGTGTTTTCTGGCCATTTTCATGAGATATTGCCCACAGTTTGGCGTTCCAAGTTTGAGAGTTATGACCAAAAACTCATCGTTTTTGTGTTTATGGCCATTTTCATGAGCTACCGTGCACATTTTTTGAGTTCCAAGGATATTTACATGTTTGACAAGTATAACCAAAAACTCATTGTTTTCGCATTTTATGGCTGATTTCATGAGTTATTGCCCATAGTTTTGGGGTTCTAGGACGATTTACAACGATCGTAAGACCCGATACATGTTTGACGGCATCACCAAAAACTCTCGGTTCGTGTTTTCTAGGCGTTTTGTGAGGTATTGCCACGCTTTGGGGTTCTATGGCGATTTACATGTTTGAGAGTTATGACCAACAACTTGTCTTTTTGCTTTTATGGCCATTTTCATGAGTTATTGCGCATAGGTTTGGGGGTTCCAAGACGATTAAAATGACCGTATGATACATGTTTGAGGGCCTGACCCAAAACTCCTCATTTTCGTGTTTTATGGCCGTTTTCCTGAGCTATTGCCCATAATTTTGGGGTTCCAGAGAAATTTACATGTTTGAGAGTTATGACCAACAACTTGTCGTTTTTTGCGTTTTATGTCCATTGTCATGAGTTATTAACAATATTTTTGTGGTTCCCGGGCGATTTAAAATGACCTTAAGACCCGATACATGTTTGACTGCGTGAACAAAAACTCTTTTTTTCCTGTTTTATGGCCGTTTTCATGAGCTATTGCCCATAGTTTTGGCGTTCCAGGGGGATTCGCATGTGGGTAAGAAACGATACATGTTTGAGAGTTATGACCAAAAACTCGTCGTTTTTGTGTTTATGGCCATTTTCATGAGCTACCGCGCACATTTTTTGAGTTCCAAGGATATTTACATGTTTGAGAGTTATAACCCAAAACTCGATGTTTTGTGTTTTATGGCCGTTTTCATGAGTTATTGCCCATAGTTTTGGGTTCCCAGGCCGATTTACAACGATCGTAATTTTGGGGTTCCAGGGCAATTTACATGTTTAAGAGTTATGAGCAAAAACTTATCGATTTTGCGTTTTATGTCCATTTTCATGAGTTATTAACAATAGTTTTGTGGTTCCCGGGCGATTTAAAATGACCTTAAGACCCGATACATGTTTGACTGCGTGAACAGAAACTCGTTGTTTCGTGTTTTATGGCCGTTTTCATGAGCTATTGCCCATAGTTTTGGCGTTCCAGGGGGATTCGCATGGGGGTAAGACGCGATACATGTTTGAGAGTTATGACCAAAAACTCATTGTTTTTGTGTTTATGGCCATTTTCATGAGCTACGGCGCACATTTTACATGTTTTGAGTTTCCAGGCCGATTTACAACGATTGTATATTTGGGGTTCCAGGGCAATTTACATGTTTGAGAGTTATGAGCAAAAACTTGTCGATTTTGCGTTTTATGTACATTTTCATGAGTTATTGACAATAGTTTTGTGGTTCCCGGGCGATTTAAAATGACCTTAAGACCCGATACATGTTTGAGTGCGTGAACAAAAACTTTTTGTTTTCGTGTTTTATGGCCATTTTCATGAGATATTGCCCACATTTTGGCGTTCCAAGGGGATTCGCATGGGGATATGACCCGGTTCATGTTTGAGAGTTATGACCAAAAACTCGTCGTTTTCGCCTTTAAGGCCATTTTCATGAGCTATTGCGCACATTTTTCGGGTTCCAAGGTGATTTACATGTTTGACAAGTATAACCAAAAAACTCATTGTTTTTGCATTTTATGGCTAATTTCATGAGTTATTGCCCATAGTTTTGGGGTTCTAGGACGATTTACAACGATCGTAAGACCCGATACATGTTTGACGGCATCACCAAAAACTCATCGTTTTCGTGTTTTTAGGCGTTTTGTGAGGTATTGCCAGATTTTGGGGTTCTATGGCGATTTACATGTTTGAGAGTTATGACCAACAACTTGTCTTTTTGCGTTTATGGACATTTTCATGTGTTATTGCGCATAGGTTTGGGGGGTTCCAAGACGATTAAAAATGACCGTATGAACTGATACATGTTTGAGGGCCTGACCCAAAACTCCTCATTTTCGTGTTTTATGGCCGTTTTCCTGAGCTATTGCCCATAATTTTGGGGTTCCAAAGAAATTTACATGTTTGAGAGTTATGAGAAAAAACTTGTCGTTTTTTGCGTTTTATGTCCATTTTCATGAGTTATTAACAATAGTTTTGTGGTTCCTGGGCGATTTAAAATGACCTTAAGACCCGATACATGTTTGACTGCGTGAACAAAAACTCGTTGTTTCGTGTTTTATGGCCGTTTTCATGAGCTATTGCCCATAGTTTTGGCGTTCCAGGGGGATTCGCATGTGGGTAAGACACGATACATGTTTGAGAGTTATGACCAAAAACTCGTCGTTTTTGTGTTTATGGCCATTTTCATGAGCTACCGCGCACATTTTTTGAGTTCCAAGGATATTTACATGTTTGAGAGTTATATCCCAAAACTCGATGTTTTGTGTTTTATGGCCGTTTTCATGAGTTATTGCCCATAGTTTTGGGTTTCCAGGCCGATTTACAACGATCGTAATTTTGGGGTTCCAGGGGAATTTACATGTTTAAGAGTTATGAGCAAAAACTTATCGATTTTGCGTTCTGTGTCCATTTTCATGAGTTATTAACAATAGTTTTGTGGTTCCCGGGCGATTTAAAATGACCTTAAGACCCGATACATGTTTGACTGCGTGAACAAAATCTCGTTGTTTCGTGTTTTATGGCCGTTTTCATGAGCTATTGCCCATAGTTTTGGTGTTCCAAGGGGATTCGCATGGGGGTAAGACGCGATACATGTTTGAGAGTTATGACCAAAAACTCGTTGTTTTTGTGTTTATGGCCATTTTCATGAGCTACAACGCACATTTTACATGTTTTGAGTTTCCAGGCCGATTTACAACGATCGTATATTTGGGGTTCCAGGGCAATTTACATGTTTGAGAGTTATGAGCAAAAACTTGTCGATTTTGCGTTTTATGTCCATTTTCATGAGTTATTGACAATAGTTTTGTGGTTCCCGGGCGATTTAAAATGACCTTAAGACCCGATACATGTTTGAGTGCGTGAACAAAAACTTTTTGTTTTCGTGTTTTATGGCCATTTTCATGAGATATTGCCCACATTTTGGCGTTCCAAGGGGATTCGCATGGGGATATGACCCGGTTCATGTTTGAGAGTTATGACCAAAAACTCGTCGTTTTCGCCTTTAAGGCCATTTTCATGAGCTATTGCGCACATTTTTCGGGTTCCAAGGTGATTTACATGTTTGACAAGTATAACCAAAAAACTCATTGTTTTTGCATTTTATGGCTAATTTCATGAGTTATTGCCCATAGTTTTGGGGTTCTAGGACGATTTACAACGATCGTAAGACCCGATACATGTTTGACGGCATCACCAAAAACTCCTCAGTTTCGTGTTTTTTAGGCGTTTTTGTGAGGTATTGCCCACAGTTTTGGGGTTCTATGGCGATTTACATGTTTGAGAGTTATGACCAACAACTTGTCTTTTTTGAGTTTTATGGACATTTTCATGTGTTATTGCGCATAGGTTTGGGGGTTCCAAGACGATTAAAAATGACCGTATGAACTGATACATGTTTGAGGGCCTGACCCAAAACTCCTCATTTTCGTGTTTTATGGCCGTTTTCATGAGCTATAGCCCATAATTTTGGGGTTCCACTACAAGGAATCGGGCTATATATGACCCTCAATTTTCGTCACAAAATCGTCATAACAGTCCGTTTATGACGATTCTATGACGATTTTGAGATCGTCGAAAGCTGGGCGTCGCAAATGAACTATAACGACGATTTTAGTGAAATCGTCATAACCGTCTATGACGATATTGGATCGTCATAACCATTATGACGATCCAATATCGTCATGGGCAAACTGATCTCGCCATGTCAGATCCTACGTGGCTAAGCCTACGTGGCACACAATCAGCCCGGTCCATTTCTGCCATTTGTATGGGCCAAGCCCAATAATATGGTCCATCAAATTTTCTATTGAAATTGGCTGATTACTTGGGCTAAGTCCAACATTTTGGCCTTTTGTATGTTCAGGCCTTAGCATTTTAAGATCCGTTTCTTTTTAATTTCAACCATTTACTCAAAATTGTATATTTCTCTAGTCCAATGTTGGACGGGCGTGGCTTTTAAATCCCATCTAGCATTTGATTTATTTCGACATACGCCATAAAATAGACAATATTTCTTAATCACAGCCCATATCACATTATTTTTCACAGATAATAATAAAAGTTAAAACATATATTACAATCAGTACATAAAGCACTTCACCCAGGAATATAAAACCACTACAAATGTACACCGTAGTATATTACAACAATTCCATAGTTCAAATCACCGAGAAAATATAAATAAAGCTCCAAAACTAAGACTATCTACTCTTTGTTGAGTACGGAATCCCTTTTCTTCTTCCAACTTCGGTATGTAACCTTTAAAAAAGAGACGAAATAGGTTATGGAGACAACAAAAGCAACATGTTCAAACAATAACATAGACCAGCTAGGAAGAAAATAAAGAACATATATATACTAGCATCTACATAAACTATACTTGATTTTATTTTCTGTTGTAGGAACAAAAACATGGTTTGAATTAGCTAAAATAGCAAATGAGTAACAAAAATGACAAGCCTTAATCACAACATTGTCTACCAGTTTGGCTATCAGTTTGTCCAAGATTACAATCAAGAATGAAGTATGAGTAGCATTTTACAACACCAAAACTAAAATCATCATAAATACAAGATATAATTCAAAATAAAAAATCTCTATGTCACAGAAATATCGGAACACCTTCATGCATAACCAGCATAAAATAGCATAGGTACCTTCCTTGACGGCACCAAATGGTGAGAAGATGCTTTTAAGTTCTTCCTCAGTTGTGTAAAATGATAGCCCTACAGAAAGATCCAAAATGATGAATATATGTTATATGTTGTTCCTGCTGCGAATTAGAAGACACCATCGTTCAAAGCGTGGTGCAGAATTCCATGTGAGCGAGAACTTGTAAGGCTTCACTGGTAAATGGTAGAACATCTACGGAATGTTCAAATTACAATCAAGTGGCAAACTATGAACACAAATTTGCAACAATGTCACTATCTTTTTGTGATGTGTACCTCAAGACCATGGCAACTACTCCCTTCATTTCATAATATAAGATGTTTTAGCGAACATATACACTAAAAAAATGTCTAGATACACTCCTTTCACAAAGCTAAAACATCTTATATTATGAAACGGAGGGAGTATTCAGATATATAGTTATAAATTTCCGATGGTAAGCAAGCTATAGCAACAAACATCTTGTGTAGAACAAAAAGTAGAGCAGGAATCAATCGGTAGCTCCAATACTATGAGAAGACTAGCATCATGGGAACTACTCATATGGAAGATGGCAAAAGGATAGCATTGTTGTCGTTGGCTTTTGCTACAATCCATAGGAATCATATTCTAAAGAACCTGATATCAGTAGCAGACTCAGCATTCCATGCCAAAGCTTAAACATAGGGCCGCGCGGCCGCCACGGGCTCTAGGGTGACAAACCTGACGCCCTCTAGATCCTGCCGCAGCCTCTCCTTCAAGCCCAGGGTCGACCACATGTTCTTGTGCCACTCGCCGCCACTGGAGATCATCACGTAGCTCCTCGTGTGAAAAAAATAGCGGCCGCCACCCAAGTGTCGCCACGCCGCGAAGGCGTCTTTGCTTCTCCCTACCGAGTGATCTCCACATCGCTCCCCCTGCAATCGAGATTCGAGTTTCTGAAAACAACAAATAAGGTACAGTTTGAACAAATTTTGAAGTGCTAGTTGCAAGTAAATGAAAATGTTGCCTAGCTCAATATTAGTTGTACTCCATGTGCTATGAACAATGATGGTTTGACAAAGTGACAGGTATTAGCTGTATGTGTGTGTTATGAGTATACATGAGTAGTACG
The DNA here is from genome assembly GCA_030063025.1 of Avena longiglumis. Taxonomy (NCBI): domain Eukaryota; kingdom Viridiplantae; phylum Streptophyta; class Magnoliopsida; order Poales; family Poaceae; genus Avena; species Avena longiglumis. The sequence goes on along the minus strand of CP125974.1, from coordinate 554,121,390 downwards.
TGATCAGGTAGCAGATGAACTAGTTCAGTTGTACCATGTGCTCAGGCTAATGACTTGTAGTTCAATTTATCTCATGCTATTTAAATTTAGTACTGATACAAGTATGATTGGCGGCGTGGAGATACTGATACGGGAGAGTGCGACACCTACATCACCATATAAAAAACTTACATTCTTCAGCTGCTTCCACACTTGTGCATTCTCATGACCCAGTTGTGAGTCCTGTTTCTAGAGGCGTTTGTTCTCCTCGATAAGAAGTTTGTTCAGAGCTGACACCTTTCTATTCATGGACTCAATCAGGAGACTCCTTTCAGCTTATCTTGGCACCTGTGACAACCAGGCACAATAGTCCACCTTAGTACAAGTCAGAGAAACAAGAAGTTGAGACTCGATACACGTAAAATGCAGTAGCTGCTGCATGATCAAATGTGACTATAATGATAGCTGAATTATAATGTATTCAACTCCTCAACAACATTTCTCCTTACCAACTAGAGAATCATATTAAGAGAGGTGGAAGATAGATACGCGGGCGGAACATAGGCACTTACCATAGGGACCAGCTTGTTGGGGGTGCTTCTCCGCTAGTCATTCCTGAAAACCTCCCTGCATAGACGCTAAACACACCAAACCTCTATGAATGCAAGTTAAAAGCAGCATAAAAACATCATTTAGACTTAGGAAAGTAATTTCCCAAAGTAAATGATCCAACACAAAGCAATACTGGTGGTATACAATATTATTTTAGTAGCAAGGCATTCGTCATGATATAGAATGAGAGTACCAGTTAAAATGCATGGACATCACAATGACAAGTGCAAGCACTCGAGCTATCCTAACAAGAATTTTCAAGCTTGAGAAGAAATAGAATGTTGGACTGTACATGCCAAGATCACAGAAGGCAGGCCATGATATTAAACATGGTAGAAACCACAACTAAGTTTCAAGTATATCTGCCTAGGATCAGAACCATGTGATTCAATTAATTTTCGTGAGTAGCTTTCCTTAATTAGTAAACCTGTCTCACAAAGATGAGAAAGGTGAGGAACTGGGACTTATCTACACCATGGAGATCATGAAGAAGATGATTACTATATTACAGCCATAATCATGTTGGCAAATACCCAACTACTCATGGCTTGTTCAAAGCATGTCGCAACAATCACGGTTATAGTTAGTATAATGATTAAGTAAAAGCCAGACTAGCATGATAAAGAATAGCACTAGGTATGCTTAAAATTTTGCATTGCGGGCAAAACTATAAATGTTCTAGAAAGTAACAAGGAAAAAATGGGTTCGGCCTTAATGTGTACAGGTACTTAGATGTATCATGGAATCCTCTTGCATGGAAATGCAATGTGCAACTTTTGCCAAACTTGCACTCTAGATCACAATGGCACAAATAAACCACATAATATGCAAATGATTCAGTACAAAGAAACCATGACTATAAATGAAACAACAAATATATCAATGCAAGTAGATGTATGTTCCTACCCCACTTGAAAAAATATTCATGCAAACATCCTAGTACATTCAGAACTGAAACTGGTTTACCAAATAAATTGTAAAGAGGCAAACTAATTAAAGGCATGTACTCCCATGTTTGAAAATCAACATCATAATTTGGAACCTGATGCACGCCCCTCATATCCTATCGTCAATGCACTAGAGTGAGACACAATTGAGTATACGGCAACAATTCAGAGAAGTTTTCCATCAAGGAACACGTCTAATGCACTAGAGTGAGACACAATTGAGTTGCAGGACTAGTGTGTAACATAACATATACAAGAAGTGGGACTACAATAGCAAGTGTGTCCAATTAGAAAGATTATTGGACAATAGAAAGTGTGTACAATAGCAAGTGTGTAAATAGCAAGTGTGTTGCAGGACTAGTCAGTTTTCATTAACCTCACAGATTCAGTTAACTACACTCAAATACAAATCACAGAGCAAAAAAGAAAGATTATTGGAGTAAGCAGAATAAGTTTATATTCTGCAGTGCCGGCAGATTCATCTGCCTGTTCATCTAATCGACATGGCCTTGGTGACACCCTTCATGGCTTCCCATATTGCTTGTGTTGATTTGTGGTCAGAATTTTACAAGGCAGCCATTGTCATATAGGGTTCATGGCCTTCAGCTATAATTAAAAATAAATCTCCCAGGTTATAAACAAATCCCATTCTGTGTCCCACCCATCAGAATGAGCATATACAAGTATCTATCTAAATGTTTGAAATAAACAAAACAACTGCTCAGAAAAACTACGGAGGAGTAGTGGTAGTACCTGATTCGGCCGGAGCAGAGGAGGATGGTGGTGATGGAGCGCATCCTGAGGGCGTCGAGGGACACGGTGCCATCATGCCTGGGGTACTGCTTGTAGGTTTGGTAGAGGCGCTTAACGTCCTGGTCGTGCTCACTGTGGAAGGTCCGTGGAAGGCCATATAGTGCCTGAGGAAGTAGTGGTCTGGACGGCGAGAGAGGTAGGACCCCTGGTCTGGACGGCGAGCTCCCGAGAAGATGGATCCGACGCGAGGCGGGGGCCGGACTAGCCTTGGGAAGCGCAGCGGTAGTTTCACTTGGTAGATCGAGGCGGCGGGCGAACTAGCGACGGAAGGAGATCCTAGCGACGAAGGAGATGGTTTGAAGCGGAGGTGGTACCGAGGGGAGGAGGGCGGTGGCTAGCTGGGGAAGAAGGAGATGTGAG